>NW_019291381.1:49534-77108 GCF_000500325.1 Leptinotarsa decemlineata | reverse complement strand
TGGAAAGAGTCATTGAGTTTTTTAGTCTAATTTGACCGGATAATACGTCCGCTTGCTGAATAATGTTTCAATTCGGAAGGATCGATCCTGCTGCTGTGATAAAAATGCTTGTAAACATCCCCAATGCAAACGTATATTAATTACCAGAATGCAAGGTAATCAAAAACGAATCAAACATATATGTGCCTACCTCCATACCCATCTGTGGCCGATAATTTCAATTAGTGATAAATTTGTTGATCGCTGTGCGAGCATTTGAATTTGAAAGTTCCGCAGTTTTTTTATTACGCTCGTTAACAAATTGAATGCTATTCGAATTTATTACGTCAGTTTCCGATATTCGGATTGATATGTGAAATGAATCTCTTTCCAGTAACGATGGTGGTTGGTATTTATGTGGTGGATCTGAAAAATATCTTCTGTTTGTACAGTTTGTCAATTATAATTTTATTTTTTGTTTTTCAGTCTGGGAACGTGAAAATACTAAAAAAATCACAAAGTTTCATTTTTATCATCAAATAAAACTTCATTCATTTGCGCATAAACTTATATAGAAATGGTCAACTTATCTTTTACGAGGGTGGTCCCAGAAGTACGCCGCTAGATTTAGCCCCCTCGAATTATTTTCTGTTCCCAAACTTGAGAAAATGGCTCAGTGGTCAAAGATTTCCCAACCATGAAAAAGTTATGTCGGCAGTTAATAGAGCTGCAAGATTATGTTGAAGAATAAATACATTTTTTTCCAAAATTTTTGTGTTTTCTCTGTCGGGCCGGGAACTTCTGGCACCACCCTCGTATTGAATGCTTTCTCACAAGCACAATTTCATTTACTTGTTTGAATGGATCGAGGTCCTATGACTTCATAGTACTCTTTGCTTTACTAACTCACATTTTCATTGTTTTGCTAATGATCTAATTTTATCAACGCGAATAAAACTGTAAGAAGATTTTCAAGTACTTCACAGTTGATTATGTTAATTATTAAATAAATTGAACTGCAATTTCATCGAATGCCCCTCACCTGACACCAATTTGTTTTCTGCAGCAGTTTGAAGCACATACATTTTTTTCAGTGTCAGTTTTACTCAGTAGGAACCAACTGTTGCTGAAATAATCTATTAATTTCGGAAACTTCAAAAAATTATATTCGATTCAACACTATTTCATGATGTTTAGTTTTATCAAACTGTCGTACTGTCAAGCCAATCTGTATGATTTGCAGAACCGTATTTATTCAAAACTCCCTAGTTTATTCAATAGAAAATCGGATTTATTTACTTACTCTCTTATTCTCTCCATAACGAAATGAAGTAAAAAGTAAACACTGGCGATTCATTCGGGAACAAGAAGCTGCGGGCGCATTTGATCTCGTTCGAAATAACAAGGCAGTTTTTGCTTTACTTTATACGATCGATTGTGTAATTCTTATGCGATTTATTTTTTCTATTAAAAAAAATGAGGTGAGGGCTGTTTTGATACAGAGCAGAATTATGCGCAATATCTTTCAATTACCTTGTATCATTGTATTTTTACCGTGAATTACTCTTGTTCCAAATAGGCGAGTATCATTATTGTTATTATCCTTTGTTTTACCGGAGTTTGCGTTAGTCAGGCCCTATCTCGGGAGGGCGTGCCAGCATTATCAACCAATGACCACTCCCCACGCTGTGGGGTAAGTGATCATTGGGTTCGAGAATCATGTGCACCGAGCAAGCGCAGTGAGCCAAGAGTGACAGCCTTCTGCAGTTGTCCGGCTAAGATTTCTGCCTTAGGGCGGCAAGCCGGAATGATCTTGAAATTCGAGAGTAGAGAGCACATCATTCCACCAAGGACTCTAATAAGCAAAACACACATCTTGACAGAGTTGGCGATATTCGTCTCGACAGAAGTTGAAAACTCTACGACAAATATCGTTTTGCTCTGATGATTGAGAAGAACTACGTGAGGCTTATTAGTTTGTACGAGCCTGAGGGTGGGAAATGAATAGTTCAGTAGATATGCTATTAGAGAGCTAGGACAGAAATGGGCATATTCCCATGTAAATCTCCATAAGAAGCAAACAGGTCCAACATGTCATTTTTATCACTAGATTTAATCGGCCTAAAAGCCACTAGATTTGCCACAAAAGTCCCCAGATTTGACCAAAATGCCACTAGATGTCTTCAGAAAGTCACTAGATTAGCTCAAAAATTCACTAAGATTTATATGAGTGATCACCTCATTCAGTGTCGAAAACGAAACCGAATGAATGATAATTTCAATTCTCGTACTCTCACCATATGAAACTAAGGGATGATCTAGTGAATGTTTTGGTAAGTCAAGTAAGTTTTTGGGCAAATCTAGCGAGTTTTCGATAAAGTCTAGTGACTTTTTGGGAAATCCAGTGACAAAAATGACGTGTTGGACCTGCTTTACATGGAAAAACAACCATTTCGGTCCTAGCTCTCTCATAGCATCAATACTTACTTCCAATAAATTCGACACTTCTCATACCCCACAACGGATTCAATATCCCTCGGAGCGTAGGGCAACATCGGTGATCGGTGTCTGGTAAATACCGTTTTAAAGTGTCGTAGTTGGTAATGAAGTACTCCTTGGGCCACGTTATCTCGATATATGTAGACTGAGACCTTATATACTGGACATGCTGACAGCAAGTGGATTAGGGTCTCGGTGTTAAACGTGTTAAAAACAGAATCCTGGTAGGCCATGATGAACCTCTTAGTTTCCGACTTTAGCCGAATCGACCTGAGGAAAGGGAAAGTGTAGCGCTTTGATAAGCCAAGCTCTTCAATGTTGTTGAAGAAGATCCCATGCATTGGCTTATCCTTGTGTTTCCGCAGAAGTGAGGTGATCTCTGCGGCTTTTATATGAGCTTTTTGCTCAACGGGTTCTAACAGAGTTGTGATCACCTCGTTCAGTATCGAAAACTACACCGAGTTCATCAACTGCTCGGGCAGCTACCTCAAAGATAAATGCTCCAATTCCTGCTCTCTCATGGTCGCTAACCAAGCAGATCGCTCACCAAGGGGATCCGAACTCCTGACGACTTTACAGGCTCCATCCCCCCATCCAAACTCAAAAGTCCACGGCCTTCCTGTTGTCGGGGGAAGTACAACCGTGGAACGAACGATTTGGGATGCAAATTCCTATGGAGGTGCAGCATTTTTCGGTGGATTAAAATTAGTGGCCTTATTCGTATCGAAAATTCGCGAAGTTAATTGTTCTACTCGGTAGTTGGGAATGTTCCCGGACAATTAGCAAGTTACATCTCCGAGTTTCGGTGTTGATTTTATCGTCTAATTAGAGCAGATTACGCGAGCGACAGAGAACGAGGAATTGAGTACATATATCCGTTGCAGGCAACCGCCAATTACTCGTCGAATATCTCTTCTCGTTGTTTGAACTTCATTAGAGTTGACTTTTCGAAAAATAAAAATCGACCAGACCTATTCTCGTGTTCTCGGCTCGAATTCGAAATGTGTAATGGAGGACGAATGCATCGGTTTTTTTTCGGTTCTGTTTCATTTCCGTGTTAATTTACATTGCGTTAACTAAAGGGTGTTTTTTATAGAGGTATACCTAGCGGCGGGCATTTTGTCAGCTGTCAAATGATTTCTGTTTAGTTTGGTTTGGTTTCAAAATGACTAGACTGACGCCTGATCCATTTTACGATGAACATAATCGTCCATCAGAGCAATTATTTCGATTAACTATGGAGCGGTTTCGCACCACTTTCACTCTAAATGATCCACAGAGACGTTGTACAGTGCGTACAGAAGATGTAATTCATCAATTCATCATGCAGTCAATGGTGACAGCTATAGAGTCAAGATTATTGACTTTTTCGTTCATCAATTCAACAACCATGATGTGCAGGAGCTGTGGCTTCAACAAGACATCACAAAATGTCACACAGCTCGTGCCACAATTGATTTATTGAAGGAACTGTTTGGTAACCGCATAGTTTCACGTTTCGGACCCGTGAATTGGCCTCCAAGAACGTGCGATGTAACGAAGCTAGACTATTTTCTGTGGAGATATGTGAAGTCGCTAGTCTACGCCGATAAGCCAGTCGATTCTTGGAATTTATTCCTGGCGTTTTCCTGGCGCGAGTGGCTAGCTTCTTCATACATCCTGAGTTATCTCGGATGTCAAAAACTCACCTGGAACGCTCACTTGAAAAAAGTTTTGCACAAAACCAGACTGTCCCTGTGGACATGTCGATGGATTTGTGGTTTTGGTCCTTTGGATTTATGTGATGATTGTCAGACCAATGATCACTTATGGTGAACTGCCTGGTGGCTGAAGGCTCTACAGAAAACGGCCCAGGCGAAGTTCTCTGGCTTACAGAGACCGGCTTGCCTGGCCATCAGTGGTGCCATCAGTACCACACCGTCAGCGACCATGGAGATCCTTCTAGATTTATCTCCTCTCCATATTTTCTGGAGAGAGAGGCTAGATGGACCGCATATAGACTTGTGTGCATTGCCAATTGCACAAATCAATTAAATGAAGAGTGCAACAGACTGTTGGTTAACACTGGAAGTTACAGCATTCTGGGAATGACCTCTGACTTGTGCCTCCAACTGTTCCTGAGTAGAAAGGACTGAATCCTCCGGGAGGATTGGATAAATTGGATAAATCCAACCTCACTCACAAGTCAATAAAAATATTATCGAACAGTCCAAGGAGCGTTGGAATCTCTAGGTTCCTACCCAGCAACATTTGATTTGGTAGCAAATTGCCAAAAACGACTCTCCTCGATAGGAAGACGTAACAGATTGTCCCTGGTCTGGATTCTTGGCCATAGTGGCCTGGAAGGCAATAATACTGCTGACTCCCTTGCAAAGGACGGTGCTGCAAGCAGCTTCATTGGACCAGAACCTGTCATTGGCATCACCTTCGAAACGTCAGAAAGCGAAACGTCAGGAAGAAATTTCAAAGATCACGGCCTGCAGACCCAAAAAATAATGATAATATATTCAAAATTAATCATAGATCAGAGTAATGAAAGCGGTTGTGATATTAAGAATATTACAAATTACTTTAATACTGACGTAATAAAGTCCTATTGTTCAATATGTTGTTCTTCATTTCTAACAGTTACTAATTTCCACGATAAAGAATATCCATTTGAAAAAGTGGGTAGAGAAACTATCTTCAATTTCCTCGCATTGAATTCATCATCTGGAAACAACCCTTCCACTCGAACTCGTGGATTATCCGAGTGAGCCGTTGTATTACAACGAGTTATCCAAATTCGCTTTGGGATAAACTTTGAACAAACGAAAACCGGCCAAGTGGAATAGAGTTGTTAACTTAAACAAATTAATTAATAATTGTTGTACGATAATAATGTTAATTCTCGAAGCATCACGAAAGTTCTATGCGAGATGCAAATATTCTGTATTTGGGAGAACAATATTGAATTAGCGAATTAGAAGGTAGTGTTGTGATCCTGTGTAACGTCGAATGAGTTTGATTTTCTGTGGGCAAGGATTTGTATTCAATTTTGTTTTTGCTAAATCGGTCAAACATACAGGCCGATTGAGTTGATGAAAACTTCAAGTGAATAAAGTTTTTGGCTTTCTACTTTTCCATCTCTATACAAAAAAGTGGGAAACTTCCGAAGAAAGGAAGACAGCAGTTATTTTCGAAATGACACTACAAAAATTGTAGATCATGCAAAGAAGTTACTTTCAGACGCAAACTGGAAGAAAATCCCTCTCGAAACAATAACTTTCATATTGTTAACGTTTTCCCTGTGGGTTTGACGATAATTGACCACAAGGTACAATTAAACTCGACTTTATTTCACTGCTACACTGACTATACAACACAATTACTTTAAATGAAACTTCTGACTAATATTCAAGTGTCTATCGCCTTCGTACCGCACTTTCAACTAGACTTCCCCGATCTGCCTGTTGGTAATGTTTATATATCCTAATGGAAGTATCTGGAAGCCGGTAGGGAAGTTCCTGGAAGTGTCTTGAAGTGACGCGACACCTACAACCATCAAGAAACGCAAGTTGATTTGAGCGAGACCTGCGAGAATCGGTTGACAAAGACCAGCGGCGCCCGGCGTTATTTTTTTTCAGGGAGGGAATAATTCAAACACTATATATTTCTCAATGAAACTATCAAAAAATGAGGACACAATGATAAGAGACATCGATTTTTGTTATATTCGAGGAATGAAATTATCTCGTACTGCCAGAGAAGCATGCTATTTCAGATAGCCGGGTTTTAATAAAACGGTTTTCATTACGTTCGAAACACTCAAATGTAATAAAATATTCTCAAAGTTAAGCGCACAGAACGCCAACATCTATTATATGGCCGAGCTAAATTGGATATAAATATTTAATTTAATTACAGAAAAGTGTGTGTACTCTTCATTTGGTATGACTTGATTTCGTTAAATTTTTCATTTTAGTTTCGAATAAACGACGTACGAAAAAATAACGTTTTGAGAGATGAGTCGGTAGTTGAAACAGAGGGAAGCCTGACGACTTTTCTGGATGGATTTTCTTTAAACCACCATCATTTCATTGGTACCTGTATTTTCATGAGAGTATCAAGAAGACTTCACCTTCGTATAGAAATTTCGCCATCACATACTGGTTCTTGATTTTTTTTGCGGGGAATCACCCCTTTTATATTAGTCAGAGCATGAAATATATTAATAGGGAATAAATAAAGAATAGACTAAAAATGTAAAAGTAGACTCGAAGTAAACTCAAGCACGTGAAAATTGGTAAAAGATAAACAGAAGTCTGGATTATACAATTCAAAATACAGAAATAAATGGCGAGAATAGTATAAAGTATGAATATAAGTAATTAGTGAATATATTAAGAATTGAAACAAATAAGTAACTGTTTATCGCACAGAAAAATCTCTCCACTTGCTTTACTAATACAGAAATAAATGGCGAGAATAGTATAAAGTATGAAAATAAGTAATTAGTGAATATATTGAGAATTGAAACAAATAAGTAACTGTTTATCGCACAGAAAAATCTCTCCACTTGCTTTACTAATACAGATTTTTAAACAGATGTTCACTACACGAGTTCGTCGATGTTATTGCCCCACTCCGCTGATCTACTATGCATACAATATTCAGAAGCACGCGTCTTAAATTAAATGTATTTTGATGGTTCTATGCTTATTATCATGGATAGCATTTCCTATTAGTTTCACAGTTTATGATCATAATTGTTGCGGAATGAACCGAAGGAAAAACAAAAGTTCAAGGAAAATTTGGGTGAAAAAATATTACTCTCATACTCATATAATATATAAGGGATAAAATGTAGTCTTTTTGCAACTACACGATCCATCCGTTTGCCGCTGATGAGATATATGAAGAACCGAAACGCTGTTGTTTCATCTAGTCTCTTCCAAATTAATTGCCTTCGTTTGAATCGCAACAAACAGAGCCGGACTTTCGTCGTCGGTTTTCATTAATAAAACGCGATCGTTCTAATTTCGATTGGCGTGACACGTCCGCACAATGAGCAACATCATCAGGAAGTATATATGCGTTTCGAGGGATTTTGGGGATTATAATCAAATTTTAATAGAGAGCGGAGAGAGAATCCCCGGTCGACAGTTTCGCAAATGGTGTGTGACAATTACGATATTGTCATTGATGTACCGATAATTGTGATATGCGTAGTTGGCTCGTACAGGAAATTCGATAATTTTACTAATTGTTCGGCAGATGCTCTGCCGTGATTAATGATTATGTTCTAGTTGATAAAATTCAGACTCTTGGGGATTGTCGTTGGTTTTGTCAGAACGCCTCGATTAATTACAAACAGTTTGATGCAATTTAATGCGAAATCTATACAGATTAGGCGTATTTAGAGTTTGGAGTTGGAGTTTTGAAAATTATCACTTTTTTCCAACCGTATCACCTCGACGTTCAAGTTCTAGAATTTAGAAAGGTTTGTTGGGTAACATTAGTTGGTTTAAGCCGATTTCGTACTCCCCCCCCCCTTCCACTTTTAAACTTGAAATGACCTCTACATACGTCGCATTACGTAGCCAAGCCCGCGCACTGATTAAACAAATAACATTGATGTGTCAAAGCTATTTTTCCTTTTTTTTCCGTGGTCTGCAGGTTTTTATGCATGACGTTTCATCTACTACTGCGGTAGACATTATCAAAAGTGCTCGAGTTATCCTCAACGCAGACGCTTTCATCATTGGTGGGCCTGGCTTCATTTATCTTAATTGGATTAAATGAACTTGTTTGTGTATAATTATTTCTATTACCTCTATATATTCTTGGATAGTAATTAATAGACTATTTTACAAGAATATAACTATTTTTCTGTATGTATAATATATTTATATCTCTATTTCATTGTTTATATCCGCATATTACTGCTTTGTATGTAAAGAAATACATGGTGATTCTGTTTATATTTAGCCTCATGAAAGGATATATCTATTTTCTTTCATACATATTGTATACCTTTTTCTAGTGAATAAATTTTTATCATTATACAAATGAGCAAAGTATTTTATATAAACAGGTAGACAAATTGAAATGAATTATAAACTTCGATATTTGAAATAAGAAGATATATGGTTTTAATTACTTTTGTGCGTCAGATTTCTTCCAAATTGAAATGTATAAAAATACAACTTTTTTTCAGTTTTTTCTCGATCAACTTTTAAAATTCTATGTACCAGAATATTCTTACACGCCGTCCATTTTATTTCACCGTTACTACTTCATACTTTTCAGAAATGTCATTCCTTTTTCCATTTCATTTTCTTTGTTATTACAACGTCAACATACAAACAAATCTAACCGTATGAATATTTGAATAAAATCCTTATTTACTTCCCGGTTATCCAATTTCACGTATGGAAACCCGGATTGTGAGATGATTTTATTTTTAATTGCCGACGGGAATACAGTAGTACTGTATGTATCTCGATCAAATGTAATCTTGAAAGAGGAGTTTTAACAATCGATGTTACTAAAACCAACAATTTTCATCGAAACTTATCAAACCGTAGTCTCTTTGGAAAGAGATAGAACCAAAGTCATTGAGTCGTGTAGAAACCTACTTTAGGCGATGAAATAATTTAGTGACATGAAATTTTAACTAGAAAATGTCAGTTTGAAGGTGGTTGATAGAAAATGGGGGGTAAAAAATGTCGTTTTAAAATGGTTCTAATTGAATGGGACGCCTGGGATAAAGATCTTGCAGTCTGTTGAGAAAAAGACAAAAGATGGATTAAATTAGACGGGAAAAGATTTAGGTTGTTGATTAACCTTGCAATATCATTCGCTGAAACAGAATTAAATACTAAGTACTCTTCGTAAATGTTTATTCAGAAGATATCAATATGCTTTTACATTTTCCTGACCAAAAAAATTATATCTATTGATAAATCTTATTGTCTTTGTTTCAGAAAAGACAATTCAAGGTACCTGCATCGTTTGCCAGGCCCAGCTCAGCCCCAAACTCCATTCCAGGCCCTTGGTTCCGAGCCAGGCATCTCTATACGGTTTGCGAGAGGACCAAATACCGCCAAATTCACGGGTGTGTAACACTTGTCGATGCAAATCAGTACGATCGCGATACACCCATTGCCCTCTACCTTCGTGTCCCAACTCGCGAGGTCGCGTGAAGAGATTGAGGTCCTTTCCATACAGACTGCAGGATTTGCCCTCCGATGCTCGGGAGCCGCTGCTAGCAGAATTTCGTATTCCCAGTGGGGTAACAAAGTGCTGCTCGGCGTGCTTCAACAGAATCCAGCGTCGATTAGGTCCCGTGGAAGAGTGGCCGGAAGAAGAATTCAATAAACTCAAAACCGCCCTCAGCGAGCTCGGCTCGAACTGGCAACTCATAGGCGAGAGGTTGAACAAACCGCCGCAGAAAGTGAAAATGTTTTGTGCTGCTAATCGGAAGAGGCTCAAGGGTTGCTTGGGGGAAGATCGCAAACCGACCCTATCCACCGATGAAGAAAGCGGCTCGAGCACTTCGAGCTGCGAGGAATCGTTGATAGACGGAGATCGTCACTCCAGCGACACGGCCAGTGCTGCGGAGAGTCCTCCGGTGCAGGGTGCGAACGATAACGCGACAAAGAGGGTGGATTACGACTCGAGCGCCACCGAAACGGCGGATGAAGCGCAGACTCCGGATCATTATCAAGGATCCGCCACGATAACACCCGTCATCGCTGACGGTCAGCCTAGACAAAATACGTCGCCTCTCAGCGTCAAGGATCTCGTGTTGAATGTGATAGAGTTATCTCTGATGAAAAATTCAGGAGGGCAACAGCAGATTCAGAATCCTCCCACCAGCGGTATAACTCCCACGATTTCTTCGATATTGAATAACGATTCTAACGAGGTTACTATAGTGAGCGAATATAGTCTCAACAGCATGAACAATCAGCAAAGGCAGCAGCAACAGTCTCAACAACAACGCTCCGACCTTAACTTGGCGAAACTAGTTACACCTTTGATCGGAGCGACTATAACGCCGGTTTCGGGGCCGATACAGTCACAGCCTCCGCCGGAGCCTGTGCCGTCATCTCGCGATGACTTGATTGTCCTGCAAGTGCCCGATGGTAGAGAACCGGAGACTTTGGACCTTAGTTTGAAAAAACCCAGAGAACCACCTCCGCCACCGCATAGTAAACATCAACCTCAGCAGCAGCAACAGTCTCAACTCCACCGATCTGATCCTTTCATGTATCACCAGGAAAGGAAGAGTCCTCTCTTCTCGGTAAGAACGCAGCCGAAATTGCCCAGTCCTAAACCTGCGAATCCGAAATCTGGCTCAATTACTTTAGGCACCCCCATTATGTCCCAACCCAGGTACGAAATATTGAGGCAGATACCGGAAGCTAAAATGGGGTCGATTACTCAAGGTACTCCAGTAATACCTCATAACATGCAAGACAAAAGGGTTTATGATTATTTCACTAAGAGAGGACCGATGCCGACTCAACAAGGGCAGACGCAGCAGATGCAATATCCACCCCAGCGATACGGACAACAACCGGCTTATACCGTCGAGCAGCAGCTCAGCTCTAGGCAAATAATCATCAATGATTATATAACTTCGCAGCAGATGTTGGGTAGAAGAAACGAAAAACCTCAGTATTATCCCGCCAGCTCCCCTCACCGGACTCCGCCGCCACAGCAGGGGCAACAGCAGAGACAAGGCGTCATTCAGAGACACACAAGACCCCAGTATCTTCAACCTGGACACGAAGCTTTATCATCGCTGGTCGATGTTGCTGTTCAACAACCCTCTTTGCCGGTTCCAAGTGCTCCACATGAGGGTCTCGGTAAAACAATGGCAGATAATATAATGGAACAACCTCATCGATATCAGATTATTCAGCAGCACCAACAGCAACAGATGAGGCAACAGCAGCAACGCATTGATGAGCAGCGGAGGGCGGCTTTTCACCAACAACAAGTTCAACATCAGCAACAACAGCAGCAGCATCAACAGCAGCAACACCAACAGCAGCAACACCAGCAACAGCAACACCAGCAACAGCAACACCAGCAGCAGCAGCAACAGGTACAACAACAACAGGTGAGGCAACAACCTCGAACTGACAATAGTACACTGACTGCTGCTAGCTTGATCGATGCTATTATAACACATCAGATAAATCAGACTGCTGAAGGGGGAAGGGAGGTTGTGCAGAATACTAGAGAACAAAGGGCTGGTGATTTGCTGTTTCAGAAATTCCACAGAGGAGGTGATCCACCTCCTCAGCAAGGTCAAGATAATGGGGAACGGCCACCCTCTGTTATAAGTGTCGATCTTGATGGTGATTCCGTTAACAAGAACCTCACCGTGAAAGAACTAACCGATTCAGTGATCAGTCACGATTTCAGTTCAAGGCAAACTAATTATTATCACTTGCAAGAAAATATGAATGAACAGTGGAAGAGAAGAATTCAACAACAGCAACATAACGAAGATAAACGTTCTCAGACACCTCTGCAAGATGAAAGACAAATTATTCGCATAGCTCAGCCTCAGAAATATCATATTGAGAGGGTGGAACCCGTTTCACCACCAGAAAATAGTCACTGGACCGAACAAACTTATAGGAGGTATCCCCAGAATCAACCACACATGTCTCCTCTAGACTATGTGAAAAACAGAATTGTTGAAGTTATGAGAACTGAGGATGATAAAAAAGACTCTCAAGATTGTTCTCATCCTCAGGACAAGGATCGTAGCGACAGTCCTGGAGACATGGTGATAGATGAAGAAAAGCACGAAAATGATTTTGGGCAGCAGCAGCAGCAGCAACCTACCTCCCAGCAGCAAAGTGGATTTTATTCGTTTGTCCACAAAGATAGCACTGCCAGTGATAATTCGAGAAATAATGAGCCCAAACCTCTCCTCAGTGCTCAATATGAGCCATTGTCTGACGAAGATTAACAGTTGAAGATTTCTGTGTTTTAGACTGTTGAAAAAAAGATTCTTCATGTATGTAAATAGTAAGTGATAAGTGATATCTTAGGTTAGGTTTAATGTTAATCAAACATGAATTTGGCCCACATTTGACAATTGTTTTTATTTCTTTTTTCCTTTGAAGTGTGTTTCTACTTAAATGTTTTTCAACTGTAACTGGCTGTTGTGTTTTGTCAAGAATCTTGGGTTTGGGTTTTAAAAATTTAATTAAATAAATTTGCTATCATATTTTCGGGATAACTTTTGAATGAAAATTGTTCGATATTCTCTTGAGAGGGTCTGAATGTAGCGTCCAACTTTTAGTTATATTATATTGATTGTAATATGTAGATATATATATTTTCGTCATATTTGACGGCCACCCGCTTTCCTTGTACTTTTATTTACCCACTAACTATACTGACTAGTAAGAAATGTATATATTATATGAACATAAAAAATCCTAAGTGTAAGTCGATATAGATTTAGTATATGAAGATATTGCATAACAACTGAAATTTTGATTGGTTTTTATGCAATTAGGTGTCCAGTTTTTTGCATTTCCAATGTTTGTCAGTTATTTTTTTATTTTTTTAAGAAAACAGTCTGTGAAATATGACATTTTAAAATTTGCGTGAGTGCAATTATATTTTCTTCACTAATATTTTTTAAAGGTGTATATTTCTTTCTGTTATGTGTACATGTTTGTTTTAATTTTAATACATTTTGGGAATGTAAATAACTAATATGAGTATAAATATTTATAGAAAAATTGAGGGATCCCAGTGTAAATACTTGTGAATTTTTTTAATTTTTATGTTTCACAATGTAATTTAGTCCTTACGCTTTTGGCGTCTAAGAATTAGACGAACTGATAATTTTTCTACACTATAAAACAAATGCTTCCAGAATGTGTACACTGTCAATTTTTTTAGTTGGTAATTTTCAGATGATGACTTGTTATTTTGTTGAAATAAATGAATATCAGTTGGAAGTTTCGTCATTAATTTCCTTACCAAAATCATGTAATAAACGAATGTTTCTCAAAATTTGTTTCATTTCTGTTATTTTTTGGGAAAGTTTTTGGCTTTCTACTACTCCATCTTGATGAGGATGAGGGAGTCTTCCAAAGAAAGGAAGGAAGTAACTCTATACATGGATGTGTAGATCATGCAAAGAAGTAACTTTCAGACACAAACTGAAAGAAAGTTCTCCCGAAACAGCTACAAAGAAGTTACTTCGTTCCTTTCTTTGGAAGACTCCCTTACTCTTTTTTTTTTTAATTTTTTTTTGTATCAAGATGGAATAATAGAAAGCCAAAAACTTTCTTTCCCAAAAATTATTCACTCCTAAAAAATATAACCCCTTCAATTCTGTTATTTATTTTGATAGTATGTACACTCTCTGTGTTCGTCAAATTCAATTTTCTCCTCTTCAAAGTAGTCATCCTCAGATACAATATACTTGTGCCAGTTCTTTTGTCAATCCTCTGAGCAGTTTTGATATGCACTTTTTGGTATGTCTCACTGTCAGAATTTCATACTAATTGCAATATTACGATAAAAATAAAAACAATAAAAATTAATTGGCGCTCCAGGGCGCATTTGCTTTCTCAGCTGCAGGAAAACCCGGAAAAACCTGCAGCACCACATCATCTGAAGATCTTGATCTAACAATGTCCTCTCTCTCATAAAACAAAATGTAGGGTGTCTCCAGAGGCTCCAATAAATTCAATGCATCGCCAGAACACTTCGTGACACGACTATCGTCAAACTTAAACCAGTCCGTTTCGTCTTTGACCAAGGCGTAATAATGACCAAATTCAACGCCAGAACCGCAGTGAACAATGACTATTGTTCTATTTCGAACATTCCGTCAGAGGTTGAGTCATGTTTGAAGATCATCAGTGTTATTATTAGATTGACTGGTGCCTCAGCTATACTTGTTTCCTTATAACAGTCAGTTAGTTTGGCGCATGTTTGGCAATACAGTCGATCATTGCCTGTTGAAAATTTCATTTTCATATGATTTAACAATAAACTTTGCACAGACTGGTTATTAGTCATATTAGGAAACGCTAGATGAAGATCCAGAAATTCACAAAAGTTTTCACTACCTCTTGAACATTTACTGCAAAGTGAACAAGTGAGGATTTTTCCAGCAAAAGATTTACAAACGCAAGACGGGATGGACTATATGGAATCATTCAATCCAGAGCGGTCAGGAGTATTGATTTTGCTATTGTTTTGCTCACGAGGAGTATTCATCAAGAACCCCAAGAATTCGGAACAATCCTCTTGTTGTCCTAACGAGTATCTAGTGGTCTTCAAAGACTCCAGGAAATCGGTTGGAGGGAAAGATAACTTCTTACGAAATTGCAGCTGCATGAACAGGTGTTTGAGTTTGATGAATAAGTAGGGAACATTCCCGTTCTCGTTCATCATTAAAACCTCGTTCTTGAAATTCTTCGTCATGAACAACACTTGTAAAATGCTATTCATGTAGCAATTATCTAATCCAATTTTCTTCTCTAGATTTTCAGGACAACTCTCTACTGATTCGTAAGGAAGAACATGTTTGACATTTGGCAAATGATCCATATACACAAAGAAGAAGAGCGGGCCCAGTATTGAGCCTTGAGGTACGCCAGTCTTTATGTTCGTTTTTTTTTTTAGAGGGTGTTGTTGTTCAGTATCACTATTTTCCGGGTTTTAAGGCCGTGGATTTTCGGAATTTCTTCCCGGAGTTTCGCTAGCCTTAGTGGCTAGCTTCCTCATAGGTTCAGACACCCTGAGTTAATATCTTTGATGACTGGATATTACGGCTGCGTAACGCGTAATTATGTTGACTCCTCAGGTAGTTTGGTGTGCTTATACCTGTACCTGTCTTAGGTAAAGTATGTGAAGCATGTTTATGTTGATTCAGGTTGTCTGGTGTGAGAAAACCTTTACCTGGATTTGGTAAATTGTCAGTAACGCTGTCATTCCGTAGTGATGAAGTTTCTATTACAGTATTTCATGATTCACACAGCCGAACTGTCTTTGATTAAATCACGAAATACTGCCGCCATCATCCCATCATTATTCAAATCAGTGTAAACTTTGTTAGGAATGAGAAAATGACATCATTGGTATTTTTGCTGCCTTGAAAGCCAAACTGATTGCTCACAAAAATGTTGTGCTTTTCAAAACATTCGGCCATTCTAACTTTCACTAATTTATATATTATTTTAGGATTTCAAAAAAATTCACAAGGAGTTCAGAACTGGAACGAGAAACGGTGTTTATTTCTACAACATGTATATATTACAGACGAAATGGTAAATTTTAGGTACAATGACTTTATAAAAATTAAATACAATTTAAGTAATACAGCCCTATTCAAACTATATGTTACATCGAATAATTACATGAAAGAAGCTTATTTACAATTACAAAAACAAAAAAAAATAACAGTTTGGAAATATCTAAGCTTTAATAAGTAACAATATGCGATTGGGGCAAATTTTTATTGCCTGAAGTGCATTTCTGAAGCGAAATTTTTGGAGCTATAGTATCAGATATTCATTATTTTATATAAGATGATAATTTATCAACACAAATGACCAGAAATCGTCATTTATAAAAAATCTTATGCAATCAAATGAGCACCCATTACTTAGTTCATAAATACCTTCCCTCGACGAAGCTGTATCATTAATTATAAAATGAAAATATGCTCAGTACCAATTGAACGAATCATTTTTCCTCCACTACATTTTAATTCTGTTTCAAAATAGTTTGTGATATAAAGGTTAATTGATATTTAAACTGTCCAACTACACTTTCTTTCCTTCACTTCCAACAAGAGAACAACCAATTAAATTTTCAAAAAGTATCGTTCAGTCTTATCAAAAAATCAACAGTTCTGGATTATCTTGGTCCTCCATATTTGAGAATTGATACTTGAGCTGCTTATCACCCGCATGTTGTTTGTCAATAACGATAACTATAAACTTTTTGCTATTTTCAAACGTACTCCACCATCGCGTTTTCAGTATCACCAGTTTCTTGTCTACAGAAAGTCAATGATATGCTCCTGCAGATATTCAGCGCTACTCAGGTATACGAAGGCTCTTTCCCCAGGTTGCCAGTTGTACTGGAACGAACGGAGTTGGATAATCTGTAAATAAACTATTTTAGACTTATTGTTCAAAAACAGAAAAGTATGCGTTTTTTCACGTATTTTATTGATGACGCATGTGTATTTTTCCGTCGACCGTAGTTGCGGATATTTAGATAATTTGACTGACTTGACAGATTTGACTGAGACTGACTTGACTGACTGCCGAACTGACTGACTGACTCACTACTGACTGACCAACCGACTGACTCGCTGATTCACTAATGAATGACTCATTGACCGAATGACTCACTGACCGAATCACTAACTCGCTGACCCACTCGCTAACTGACTGACTGACTGAGAAGAGAATCGCACAGCTGCTTGCGCATGGCGACCCGTGGCTACGGCATGCCATCAATTGGTTTTACGTGCAGCTTTAGATGTTTCACATCAAAATGTTTCCAAGTGAAACAAGAATAAATAAAAAAAAAATATAACTTCAAAAAAGGTCCTACCTCCTAACATCATTTGATATGGATGCCTTCTCGATTTTCGGAGATCCCATTTTGTGGTTGGACAAGAAGGTATTCACAGAGTCGTCCGAGCTGTAGGTTTCTTGTTCACTGAAAAAATATCAATTTTACATATTCCACATTCACAGCGCACCAAAATTGCTCCTACCTGTCGGAATTGTCTGAAATAGTGTCCTCCATATCGCCCTGGATGGCAGACTGTAGATCTTCGATCCTCTTCAAGGCGAGTCTCAAGTCAGTCCTTGCTGTTACGCCTTCAGCTTCCAAAGCTTCACATCTCTTTTCCAATTCCTTTTTCTTCATAATCACTTCAGATTCTTTGACTAAGCTCTTGTTCAACTCCTCTTTGACTTCCCTGAAAAAGTTTGCCACAATGAGTCAAAAAATAAGAGAAACTGAAGGTTTTACTCACCTCAGTTGTCTCTGAAGTTTCCTTATTTGATCCTGGGCTTGCTGCTCCTTCACTTTCGAGCTGGCCACGTCGTTTTGTAACTTCTCTACAGTTTCCTTCAATCTATTTATTTGCACCTCTAATCTTGACCTCGTCGTCTGTTCTAATTCTAGTTTTGATTCCAATTCTTTTACTTTCAGTTCTGACCTAATGATGAACATTGACAATCAGAACGATATTCACTTCAAAATTCCACATCTAAGATAGAAACTTACCTCTTGACTAGCAAATTCGATGAAGATTCACCCATGCTCTCCACATTTTCCAACCTAGAAGTAAGCTCGGCCAGTTGCTCCTTCAGTTGATTCCTTTCGACTTCAAGTTCGGATACCAATGACACTTGCTCCTGTAGCGCCATCTGATCTAGAGACATCTGCTGAACGGTACCTTTGAACTTCTTCAAAACCTCCGCCAGTTCCTCTTCGTTTTCTTCCAGCTGCAACTGCAGATCGGATTTTTCTCTCAAAAGGGCGTTGGCCCTTTCTTCGGAGTCTTGTTTTTGTTTGTGTGCTTCTTCTAACAACGACTGGGTCTCCAACAGTTCAGTCTCTAAACTCTGTTTAGTCTTGACTGCCATTGCTCTTGCACATTCTAGATCTTCCAGCTGGTTCCTAAGCTGTCGAATTGTTGCTTTACCTAGAGAATAAAAACATTCTTCATAGACTTTTGTTTACAGTTCCGTGCATAAAAATTGAAAATCTTTTTGAATCGTCACTCAAATAATTTCTTTTACTTCTGTTTCAGTAGCTATTTCGTCTGTTAGGCATTTTTTGTAAAACTGGACAATGTCCATTGAGACGGCACCTGAACCAAATAGGGCTGTACAACGGAGACAACTGCAGGTAATGCAGTAAAGGAACAAATACAGATCGTCATATTTTATGTGAATTTGATGCATTGGATCACAGGAGGATCACCCAAATATGACATGAATATGACATAAATATGAATATGACATGAATTCAATAAGGGATATGTTCAAACTAGTATAGAGCAAAAGATTTTTGAAATGAAACATGCTACTTAAGAGAACTGAAAAATTAGAGATGTTACATTTGGGATAAGAAAATCCTCCAAAATACCCATTAAAATGATAAGGCTCCTTCAAACAGCTTTAGCAATATATGAAGAAGATTTGAGGCAGAAGGCCTGAATATTATTCTATTATGGATGATCTGGATTATTGATAGGAAAATCACATTAGCCAATGCCAAATCGAGTAAGATCCTCAATATTTTCTTTCAAAAAAATTAGGGATTTTCAAACATGCGTCAATTTGCTTACCAGCCTGAAAAGTGAACATATTTGGCACTATTGGATAATGTTGACAGGTTATCCTTGAAGTGAATTTAATACAAACATTTCTGGAGGACAAAGAAACAAGTTCGCCAACTTTGCACAAAGTATAAAATATTCTAATTTCATTTACTGTAATGAAAAAACTTTTTTGAAACTTTCAGTTAATTTTTCATATCGCCAATTCTGAATTTATAAATAAAGCAGAATCATTTGCCTTGAAGTTTTCAATATTCTCATCCACTATATGAAAGTTCTGAATAACAATAAATTTTCTTTCAGATATTCATCGGAAATTTTTTCCACACCCTTCAAATCCTTGCCTTTTAGCATTGTTTACATTTTTTATGATTTGGTTGGATTCTTACCTGGGGTTTCAGCCTTCTGTCTTTCAAGTTGGGTCTGGGTATCTCTGAGCAAGGCTTTCGTCCTCTTCAGGTCTCTCTTCAGTCTCTGCAGAAGAGCTTCATCTCCTGCTCGATCGTGCCTTTCAGATTCGACAGCTGCTGCCAATCTTCTTTCTAATTCGTGCTTCTCTCGCAACAATAACGTTCTTTCTTCGTGTTCGTTCTCCAATTGTTGTTCAAGAGCTGAAAAATAGTAATTTTTTAAATATAGGTGAACAACGTATTCAAAAAACACTTGGAATGTGAGATTTACACTTGACAGCTGACAGATGTCATACTTGACAGCCGACAGGTGTCATACTTGAGAGCTGTCACTCTTGACTGTGTGACATCTGTCACACTTGACAGCTGACAGCTGGAAATCTGACATTAAAGGGTTTTTTGGATTTTGTTACAATGGATTTTCATCAAGTCTTGTTCTATTATATGTTTAAACGATAACGAGCCATTCCTTAAGCATCTATGAGAATAAAAATTTTGAATGCCAATATGAAACCAGCATTCCTTTCGCAGCAGAAGTGTATATCCTTTTATTATCCTCGATAAAATATTCAGCAGAAACCCTCAGTTTGGAAAAGTTCTACACAATATATTGATTGTCAGACCAATGATTGTATGTTGCAATAGCAACGGAGGGTCGACTAGATCCACTCACTTCGAACTTAATCTATGCTAACATAATAAAACGAGCGACTTCCCTACCTTTGACTTTCTTCTGAGCGTTACATCTGGCTTCTTCCAATTCTTCGTCTCTCATCTGTGCTTCTTTCTTCGCCTCCTTCCTCATGGATTCGAGCGTCATCTCCAGCCGGAGTTTCGCTTGCTCGAGAAGTTGTACTTGTCCGGCAAGTTCGTCCAATTCTTCTTCTTGATCTTGAAGGCGGCGTTCGCAATCGATCTTTTGTTTCCTCAATGTCGTCACCTCTTCTTCGGTCTTACCGCCGCACGTTATTTCGTCGAATTCTCGCTGCAGGGCCAGCAGTCTTTCCTCTTTCATTTCGAGTTCGAGCCTTGTATCCTTCATTAAAACAGATTATGCAATGAATTGATGTATTGAGACGATAAGTTTACAGTGTTTAGGGATGAGGGATGGTATGAGAGGAATTAACTGGAATTTATAGTTTTTTAACTGTCAGAAAAAGTCATTTTAACAAATATGTCAGTGAAACCGATATTTTAATCAAACCAACTGTCAATGTAAGATGTCCAGACATCCATTGTCTGAAAGGAAGTAGAAGAAGATTTGAAATATATGAGAAGAAAAACAAAAAAAAAACAACAAATAGAATGAAATATTTAGTGTTCTGAAATATTATTTTTGACCTGTTCATTTTGTATAATTATCAAATATGTCCAATTTATAGTGGTCAATTTAATACTATCGAATAATAACCGTCCGTGCTGATCGCGCAGTGCAAACAAGGCCTTAGACTTAGTAATACTCACCGCTAGCGTACTTTCCACCGAATATTTCTCCGCTAAGCAAACTTCCTTTTCTCTCGCGAACCGCTCCTTTGTCTGCCGTTCTTTCTTCAGTTCGTCGTGCAACATCTGCGTCTCCGAATCGAACTTTCTCTGCTTCTTCTCCAGCAGATTGTTCCTGGCGTTTTGTTCCTCCAACAAGAGACGCAGGTCGTTCATTTCGCCGTTCAATTTTTGTACTTTCCTCTTCCACTGACCGACGACTTGCCGCTGTTCCTCGACTTCTTCGTACGCGTCTGCTAACTGAAAGTTGATAATAAATAGATGAGTTGAAGGTTCATATTTGCAGTGGAATAATTTAATTGGCTGGATGAATAGTTTGGACACCTTGTTGCATAGGGTATACCGTAGGAATGTGAAGAACATACATAGCAGGACCACCTCTACTTACCAGCCTAAAAGATTAGAAAAATGTAGTACCCACCTTCTTCTCCAACTGCTTCTTCAGCCCGATGAGCTGCTCCAAATCGTCCTCATGCTGCTGTTGCAGCCTCCTCTTAGTGAACTCTAATTCTTTGACGGCTCTTTCGTACCTCTGTTTGTACACTCCTCCGTCACCGTCGCCATCTTCGTCTTCTTCGCAGATGCCATTGAGGTCTGATCTAGCATAAAGCAGCTCCATCTCCAGCCGTTCCGACGACTGCTGCAGCTGCTTGTTCTTGAGCTGCACGTCGGTGAGTTCTTTTTCGAGCTTGAGACGTTCCGACGTTTCGGCGTCGAGCCGCTCCGCCGCCAGAGTGGCCGTGGAATGCTCTTCCGCCAGATCGGCAGTCATCTCGCTGAGCTGCAACCAAAGAAATAACAATAAGAACATACTCGATGGTGTCAGTTTAACAATGGTGTATGATGATTTGTTTAACTTTTACATTTGGGGAGCAACTTCAATAAACAATGTTATCCCTTTGATTTTTAGTATGACTATACATGATTTGGGTAGTTTCAGGACTTACAAGAGTACATTAAAAACTATTTTTAAACCCTAATAGTTAAGTTTTTTGGAGTTTTGTGGTTTTTCAACGTTTTACACATTCTTTGAATACGAACTATGTAAACAAAAAACAACATTGAAATTTATGAAAACAAACATTACTCCTTCAACATGTTGATAAACAATAACACCAACACATTACTCTATACTTATCATAATTCTTAACCTACATATTGAAAAAATACGACGCCTACGCGATTTAAAAATAAAACCCGCTTATTTTCTGAGAGGCCGAAATATTGATAACCATTAAATTATTGCAACAATATAGCGTAAACAATTTCACGCTTCCCTTCATAATCGTTATCTAGGAAAACTCTCTCATAATTTCGTTTTTAGAATGTATCGAAATTAGTTGATCCTCTGCCAAAATATATATGAATTGGTTACAACTAAAGTGACAGTTGGAGAAAGTAAGCTGGCAATATGTTGCTTTGAAAGAAATATAAATGCTTTGGGAAAGGCGTAGATTTTTAAATGATCATAATCGATTTTAATCGGGTGACATATCCACGAAACGATATATCTGATCTGACTGACAGTAAACCCTTGTCTTTGTCATTTTCAAAATACTATTTTTGAACAGGTAAATGAAATTGCTACAACAAAATCGAAAGAATCTAGTCATAACTGGAAAATTATGACACCACAACCAGTATCTGCGACAGCGATAGTATAGGCTGGACTCATACTCAAAATGTCTTCTTAAAGATCTCGCAGCAATTAAAATGTAAGACAAAGTGTGCGAAAAGAATGTTTACTACTCTATGTGCATGTGTCGATGAAGAAAAATGTAGCAAATCATTGACAGTGTTGATGCCAAACTCATCAAATTTTGGTAATATCAAAGTCATTCACTGGAATCATAGGCAGCAGGTTATGTCATTTGACAACAACATTTGTATTGAAGGTGGGTATTTGTAGTGTTCCAAAAAGAGCATGTTATCCTCCTATGAAGCCACGTGTCCTCTAAAAGAGGTTGATTCAGCTATCAACACATCACTTCGGATCTAGCTCACAGAATTTTGCAATTGTTGCCGACTCCACATCTAAACCAAATAACCACTAACTTACTAACACACTTAGGAATATAATGAAATCATTCGTGATTTGGATTCTTAAAGATCTACTGCTTCACATATAGACTACATCAAAAAGAGGTACAATTCTCATTGAAGAAGGGGACACAGTTGGAGAAATATTCTCCACACAAATCAATTTTGGGTGGACTCATCAATTCGATTGGTACTATAGTTTATCCTCGTTAAACGTTAAACTTTAAACCTTAATGTTCGATAACAGTGGTTACTGTAGCATAGGGAAACCTTGGAGAATTTTTAAAGGAAAACTTATTGTTCGAGTCTTCTATATACCTTAATTCGCCTCCGAAGCTGAACATATTGTTCAGGTTTTTGCTACTTCAGAACCTTGGAGAATTTCTGGAGGAAAACTTATTGTTTGACTACTTCAGAACCTTGGAGAATATTTGGAGGAAAACTTATTGTTGTACTTATTGTTGGAGTCTTCTATATACCTTAATTCGCCTCCGAAGCTGAACATATTGTTCAGGTTCTTGCTACTTCAGAACCTTGGAGAATTTCTGGAGGAAAACTCATTGTTTGAGCTACTTCAGAACCTTGGAGAATTTTTGGAGGAAAACTTATTGTTGAAGTTTTCTATATACCTCAATTCGCTTCCGAAGCTGAACATATTGTTCAGGTTCTTGCTACTTCAGAACCTTGGAGATTTTTTGGAGGAAAACTTATTGTTTGAGCTACTTGAGAACCTTGGGGAATATTTGGAGGAAAACTTATTGTTGGAGTCTTCTATATACCTTAATTCGCCTCCGAAGCTGAACATATTGTTTGCTTGGTTTAATAATGGCTCCTTTCGACTGATCAATCTGACAGATTGGTGGTTTACTCCCATCTGCAGTAGCTTAGAATTTCATACAATACCACGTTTTTGTATAAAAACGGAGAAGTAGGAAGCCAACAGTTTTCTTTTACAAAAATTGATCTCCCCTAAAATTATACCCTTTTCAGTTTAATCAATATAGTATTTACGTTTGCTGAAGTCTTTATCCAGAAATATATGGCTACCTTTCGAAAGAAGGCGCTAAGAGATTAAAAATTCAATTCAGACAGATATGTGAAGTAGGCTGCATGCATAAGGATAGGTGGAGTGTTAAGTACAATTAAATTCTCTGATCACACCATTAAGCCACTTTCAGAACCCAGAAATAAAATCAAACAACCCCAATAATATACCTCATCGCATTCGGCTTCCGTAGGATCATCCGTGATCTCCGACTCCCTCGCAACCGACGACCTGCTGCAGCTGCTAGCTCTGCTAAAGTACTGGAACCCCTTTATCATTATATTCGTGGCACTTCTAGACCGACCGACATTCCTTCCAGAGCTCCTTCGCATTCTCAAGCTATGCTGCTCGTCCTCCTTGTGACCCATGCTCTTCCATTCGTCCATAACATGATCGGTCCTCGAGAGGAAATCCGAGATTTTCGTGGAGAGCGCATTAGAAGCAGTTTGAGCGTCCTCGTGTGCAGGTATTGGAGTGACGTTCTGCCTCAGTTTTCCTTTACAACCCAAAACGAAAGTGAGGTTAGCGTCGAACACGACAGGACTGTCTTCCTTGTCTTCAGAGTCTAGATCCAAGCTGCTCCTCTGGTAAACTTGTGGGAAGACTCTCCTCGGAGGACAGCAGCTGGCGGATCTGGTGGACCTGAAGCTGCTTCCCGATCGCACGCTATAGTTACTGATGGTGGGACTGGGTGACCTTGTGGTGCCCCTCTCCACGGTTCCATCTCTCGAAGGAGGGTCCGATAAGACCGTAAGACCCCTCAGAGGTCTGGTCTGGAACATGACCGGTTTTCTCTCGCTGGGTACATCGAATCCGGCCGAACATGGTTTTTTAACCGCCGCGAACTTTCTGACATGTTGTGACGAGGGCACTGATGGTGGCAAGCCAGGCGAGAACGTTCTTTGAGATGGGGAGGAGTACACGCTGTGTGTGGAGCTGCTTGGCGTTGGGCTGTATCCATTCAGAGTGCTGGATGAGGGGTAGGATTCGAGGTAGGCGTTTACTTTTCTCGTGGTGGACATTGATGGATATAAAGATGTTTGGCCTGGCATTTTATAAGTTTCGGAATATTTTTTCATCAATATTTTCGCAATGTATATGTTATTGTAAAGTAATAAACCCCAAGCTCTGAAGAAAGTAAACGAGGTGTCATCACCGAAGACGATTATGGATACCAACAATCGAAACGTCGTGTAATTTGGTTTGAAATCTTCTTTATTCTTTTTTGTTTATGTCTGATTCCTTTTTACTCTGTGGTCATTTTCATCTGTTATCTGGATTATTTTATTTTACAAATATTGGTTTTATTGTATTTTTATTTCACGATTTATTGCCTAAATATAATTGTTATTTTAGCTACTCATTCTAGTCAAGCAGTTTAAGTTGAACCATGAAACTGCCAAAAAATAACATCAAAAACCGAATGACTTCATCCGCCCCCATTTTCAATAAGAAATCATTTAAAAATACGTTCGTAATGGATATACTTTCAAAATGTATAGTTTTTTCATTATTAAACAATAATTTGACCAAAAACTTTTCCTGAAAATATGGAGCTGAATAAATATATATTCAATTGATGTGACGGTTTACAAAATCTCCAACAACGGTATAAGACTACGGGTTACTGAAGCGTTTTCATACGCTTTTTCTTCGCACAAAAAAGGTATAGTCTATCAATTTCCAATTGGAAATGCAATAAAAATAAGAGCACAGTCATAAACATTTCTTGCCTGAGGCCCCTAGTCGCTCAGATAGTTAGTAAACGTGCTATCAAATGTAGTTGAGGAATAAAGGCTTGGCTAGCTGGACTGGCTGAATACTAATTTTTTGTCCGTTTCACAATATTTCTTTATCAGTGCCGTGTGTTCGTGGGGTTAGGTGAGGTAGTGAGTGGTTTTGCAAACCGATTTTTGAAAACTTTTTCTAGAGACCAATTACCCTAACACCAAACTGATATTTTTGCACTCGACGAGCGTTTCGCTAACAAGGTTAGCATCTTCAGAAGAAGCAAATTGATACTGAATCTAAAAACAAGGGTTAACTGTTCATATACCTGAAGTTTTTGGTCCGATGTGGACTTTGTTTGTTAAATGATGATTATCCTAATTGATTTTTCGGTAATTAACTAGTGGAACCACAACCTGCAAATTAATTTGTCCGCTTTTTAATATATCGTTGACAAATTAATTTGCAAGTAGTGGTTCCACTAGTTAATTACCGAAAAATCAATTACGATAATCATCATTTAACAAACAAAGTCCACTTCGGACCAAAAAACTTTAGGTATATAAACAGCTAACCCTTGTCTACATATTTAGTATCAATTTGCTTCTCCTGAAGATGCTAATCTTCACAGAAAAGCAGATATTGTTGATTTCATGCGAAATCATGACATGGAAATACCCGAAAAGATTCCAACGAAAAAGGTATTACTGGCGACCATAAAACAACGTGGTTTCAAAAATTTCGATATGTGATTGAAATGGTTTGGGCCACAATGAAAGAAAGCTTGCGGAAATGTAATCAGTCACCGACTTTGAATGCTGTAGTGCTTCCTTTGGAAGGAAGAAACATTTGTATGCATTAATGAAGAGAGTCCTTTCAAAAAATGTGACATTGATTTCTTATATTGATTCTTTAATCAACAAAGAGTTATACGATTTTCAAATGAATGCGACGAAAAAAGAAAATGAAAACGCTTTCAATTTAATTGCCACCACGACCATCATTGCAACATTTCCCGCATTATCAACTCCACTTTTACCAATTGACATCCTTTTTCGAATCATTGCTGATTGGCGCAACGTTTCTGTGTAATACCATCACGGCGTGTAATTTTTGAGCAACCTGCCGCCCACCAAAACAGACTCGATATGCAAAATAATGGCGAATAATTAGCAGTTGCACCGATAGTAATTTATGCGAGGCGTTCTTCTTCATGATGAATGAGAAAACTTACCCGGTGCTTATCGATATCGATGCGGCTTTCAATTTTTACCGGGCGTGTTTAGTCCCGGCGTTTCGCACGGCTCCTACAAAAACATTAATCGTTTTTCAAGTGAAACTTGAATCAATTTCATGACTTCATGTGAAAATCCCATGAATAAATTGCCGTCTCGCGGATTTACAGTTCTATGGGAACGAATGAAATTGTGCAAAGTTGACTCGTAATATTTTATATCCCAGTCAGAGTATAGAATTTCAACTCGTAAAACTGTGTAACCGACTGAAATCCATATGAATAAGTCCATGTATAGGAAGGAGGATCTTCATGAACATCGCTCACAGTGCCTTAAAGAGAAATCTGACCCGTTCTTTCTCCAGTCAAGAAATCATAACGAAGGTTGAACGCATTGGGACTCTGACCGCTGACCACCATACAAAATTCGTTAGACTATAGTATAACAATTTTCAATTGAAGGTAACTTATATACAAATTGAACTGAGAGCTAACGGCAACAATGTTGAATGTTAGAACTAAATTCTTACCGAGGTTTTATTGTCTATGCATCGCCATTGTAAATAATTGAAAAGTAAGATGATTTCATAAAATTTGACCCCCGTAACAAGATAGCTTCTGCATATCGATAGGATGTACGAGCGAATAGGTGAACCAGTTCGTTAAATACTTTGAAACATCGGTAAACTGATCAACACCTCGCAGGTCTATTATATTTGCGTCCTTAAAATGCCATAACTAGTCATTCGGTTTCTTCATTATCAAGCGTCCTTATCTGCATA
>NW_019291381.1:0-44743 GCF_000500325.1 Leptinotarsa decemlineata | reverse complement strand
TGGGTGGTAGATTCTACTTCAATTTTTTTATTTATTAAATTGGATTCGGATATTTCCAAAAATACAATCTCAGCAAGCAAAAACATAAAACTATTCGTACAATTCAAATGAAATCTTCAAAATTCTCCGGGAAAAAAATCGATTTCAGAATAAATTCTCAAAATAAATCCGAATTCAAACGTCCAGTTTGATTATGAAAACATTTCAAAAGGCTCTGAAAAAATCAACAATGGATTCATTTATAGTAGCTTTGCAGGTGCGACCGAAGGTTTTTTTCATAGCGTTTCCTCTCATTATAATCTAAATTTATCCGATTGAATGAAAGATAAATGTAAATTGTGAAGTTAATTGACGAAAACTAAACGGATCGTGACGCAAATTAGGTAATATAAATAGATTTTTCCGTACTAACTGATTCACAGTTTGTTTTTCAATGAAGGTTCGTATGTAATTGCGTGGAATTTGCAACGATTTTAAATGTGTATTATTCAACAACACACATCAATAACTGTTATTTTTCTTGTTTTACATATAACTTTGACTGTCGGTGCAATATTCTCACCAGAACAATGTGCAAGAATGGTAAATTTTTGTTTAACTACAAAGCAACCAATATACAGGATGTTACATAACTATTTCAAAATATTCAAGTGATGTATTCCTTAGACAATTTTAAGAAAAAACGTCTATATAAACTTGTGCCCGGAAATGCTTAGTTTCGGAGATACAGGATGTTGAAATTTCCGGACAAAAGTTCATAAAGACTTTTTTTCTTACAATGGGGAATGTTCCTCAATTTGGAAGCAAATGGAAGTTTGAACAAAATAAAGTTGAGTTTAATTCATGAGTTTTTCAAATTCACTTCGAAAAGTATTCAAATTGATGTTTCAAATGTTGGGTTTTAATTCAATCATCAATACTACCCATATTTCCGTTATGTTCGTTATGTTTTGTGTTTTGATTCATTCATTGATGTTAGAGTTGAAATCATGATGAAACTATGAATTTTGCCGTTATTTTTATGACCTATTTTTTATCTGCCTTAAATTATATTTTTCACGAAAATTCTTAGGAAATCGACCTTCTTCATGTGAGGTATTGGAAAATATTTTAATGCTCTTCCAACAGTCATCTTTTTCTTTTCTTCCGAGTGCATTTATTTCACTTTCTTCACATAAAACGTTAGTATTATAAACTTATTGGTGAACTTCCCAAGTGGAAACAGTTTCTTCATATCTTCTTCATTGTAAGGTACCCAATAACTGGGTATATAATGCACGTAAACTGAAGAATCACGTTTGCAGTATCTCCGAGGACATTATAAAACATGTTTCAAAAAACGACAACAATGAGAACAACAATTTACAACTTTCCTAATACACCGAAACAAGGTAGTAACATTCTTCGATAAACATCAAGCGGTGAACTTTTATGGACACTTGATACGATTTTGTTCCGACATCAAAACGCACTCTGCATTCCACTTTCACCTCTTTGTTTTATTTTTCATCGAGTAATAGACACCTAAAAATAGCAATACTGGGAAATACTACTCTATAAACGTCTCGGCGAGGCGTTTTTTTAAATTTTAATACAATACCTACTTCTTGGAAGTCTTCAACACGTCGCGTCGTGTAGATTGAAATACTTCGTTTGAAAATGAAAGTATGCAGTAGGTTGGCTGTTGATTAAGACAAGGTATTCGATTTTTCAAAAAAATCAAGACTACATAACGAATTTAGTCATCAATAATTCACTAAAACATAGTCAGAGAAAAATGCACCGCCCTCCGTCATTTCATAATGAATTTTAAAACTGTTTGCACTAAGTGGTATTAACAACTTTCATGAACATACTAAAGAAGTCCTGACCAACGTCTTGATTTTTATACGGTAAATATTTGTTTTGAGGGCACCCGGCGATTTTGAAAAAAATTTTGAGTGTACTTACGTATTTTGATGCGTAGATTACGTAAGAAAAAAAGAAAAAAGCGACGCTCTCCCTTAATTACAAAGTTACGGCCCTTCAAAGTTCAGAAAAGGGCAACTTTTCAGTTTTCTTTTTCACAAAATGAAGTATTCAAAAACAGAAGCATTTACTCACTAGGTCACCTTAACTCCTTATTCCTCCTTAATTGACACTTTTCAATTCAACAATCNTTATTCATCAGTGCATCTTAGATTTAAGGTAACTACATGTGAATCGTAACTACGGATAAAAAAATCCATGTAATTGGATCTGATTGCATATATGAATGTAGTTTTCAGCTCCGATCAACTTTTCTCGTTAACAATTTTCCATATTGTCAAAAATGACAGTAATTAACTCCTGAGCCAAATTCATTTTTTTTTGGAAAGCGCGTATACGACTGAAAAAAATTATTATCTGATGGTTGCATTTCAGGTTCAAGATCATGCAGAACTCCTTCTAGAGAATAATATTTTTCGTAAAATAATAATAAAAAGTTTTTCATATGGTGCGAACTTAAGCAGACACACTGTATATTCGAGATATTGATTTACTTAATGTATTTACTTTTCCTTGTATTAAGTAACTGACTACTATTCTCTATAAGAGATCCATGTTATCCCATCAATGAATAAAAAGTTGCTGAAAGATTTACGTTTCAAGTAAAGAATCGATCTCGACTGCAATTTAAAATATCTGAGAACTAGATTATTTCTCAGAAACGTGACTCCTAGAAAGCACATTGGAAATTGAAGTTCATTGTGGCAGAGAATTACCGATTTAATTTTGAAATTTCATTTATAAAATGTTACAGTAATATATGTAGCACGATTCGAGGTCAATTTCGATTTCCTTTTACGGCTTAATGCGAGCTTGCCTTTAGTGTAATGGAAGGGTGTTCATAATTTCATTCAATTTGTTCTACTTCTCCAGATAGAGATAACTACTGTTTGAAAGGATTCATCGATTTTTTTCTATTCAATCCTTAGCATAATCGATAATCTTGTGAATGTTTTCAGGAACTTAAAAACTTACTTTACAAATAATGAGTTACTTTCATCAAGAAGGACTTTCATCAGATACGTATAAACATATTTATGATCACAGGCAATATGTTGAAATTGAATGTTATCAGTCGAATTTTTACTCATCTACTTTTGGAGTTCCACAAGGTTCAAATCTTGGCCCTGCTGTTTATTGATGACCTTCCACGGTTCATAAAGACTCCCAAATTATAACATACTGACGATCTGAATATTTATAATGTCATTGAATGTAAAGAAGGCTGTTTAACATTGAAGATAGATATTACACAAGTTTTTAACTGGTGTTCTGCAAATCACTTTTATCGTAAGACGAAAAGCTAGTCTTTGTACTCCATTTGAATAAAATCATCTCGTAGACCAACAGGATGTATGAGGTAAGACAGGACATAGAATTTCAGAAGGTTTAAAAAACAACAAAAATATCTAAGCTTAAAGGCGCTCATCAAATAACCTTGAAATTTCAGTGTGAAATAATTCTTTCGTAATACTTTGATGTGAATAACCCCAGAGAGAAATTACTAGAAACTAGAAATTTTGATATTAATTAATTGACTTAATCTTAGGCAGGTAAAAAGTTTAAAAACTACCAATAATCATCCCATAATAATTATGAACAAATATATAATTTCTTTTCGAGAAGGTTGAACCATCAGATATTTTGATTACTATGAATTGAGTATTTTGTAATATAGAAACTAAATTTACCCAATTTGTAGCCGACGTAAGATGGAAACTCAAATTATGTAGCAGAAAAAGCCAGAGAGCTTGTAAAAAATAACAATAACAGAGATACTATCAAAATACGCAAAAAAATACACTATTGACTGTTGAAGTAGAAAATTCTTTTAAGTGTTGCTGAAGTAAGGGTAGAGAAGGTCCAATATACATGGGCTTATTAGATCCTTCATAGCAAACCGTCAGGATTTATTGTGGCTCACACCTAGTCAAACTCGACGGAATAAAACAATCGAAAGAAGCGAAGAACTCGAGTAGTGAACAATGTAGAGTGTTGAAAATAAAAATCCTAACATGTACAGTTTTTTACATAACTAAATGTAGTTTGACTTATCTTTAAGATGAAGTCTTCTCCCTATGAATTGTTCTGGGCCATGTTATTCTTAAGAAACCCTCAGTCAAATAGATATAGATCGGGAAAATATAGGATTACTTATGTTTCTCTTAATATATTGGTCAAACAGAGAGTAAGTACTGCTGCAAAAGGAATGAAAGACTATACGATAGATGAAGTTTTGTGAATTGAAAGACCAATAAACTTTTTGGCAGAAGTAGAAAATGTAGCAACTCAATATTTCGAGATGTTTGAAAATCGATAGATTAAAAAGATGATGACAAAATAGAATTCAGCTCGTAATTATCAATTACACCTCCGTTTTTATTGAACCTGTTCTTGGAATTGTTATTGTTAGTATGAAGACCCGCCTGAAGAAGTCATTGTATGGCGAAACACATGTTGCTTTTTTGTAAAACTGTATAGAAAAAATGTCACAATAAAGTGTTTTTTGTATACGTTAATACTTTTATTACTTTAGCGCTGCAACTATACACTTTATAATAATGATGTCAAGATTTTTCGATAACGTCTCCTATTTTATCAGTTTTATTATTTGCAAAAACATTTTCAATATTTTTAACGTATTCAACTAGGAGAACTGACAATCTTCTTTGAAAGTTTTATTCGAAGCACAGTGACTTGGTTATTTATCAAACAAGCTGCAGAACAAATTACACAAGAACTCGCAATTAATTGCAAATAATTACTTCATGGACTTTCTAATCTGAAAGCATCCTCATTTCTCAAATACGACACGAGAGAAACACTCCCCTTATATTACATGACTAGGAATCGAAAACTTTTTCATACGACACAAAAAATTACTACCACATACGAGGGTGATCAATAAAGTTTCCGAACTAACCAAAATACATTTTTGCAGTTTTTTTTTTCAATTTATTTCTCAACTCTACACACTTCTAGAGACGTTCCCATCTCCAAATAGTACCCGGCGTTTTTCTCTGCAAAATAATTGTTCGCGAAGGCGATTGCCTGACGTAACAACTGCGCGTCCAAAATGGCTGAAACTGGGGAGTAACTTTCAACAGATGAACAACGAAATTCACTAGCTTTCATATATAAGTGCTGCTATCTGCATGTTGAGATTGGAAATCATAGATAACCGTTTCAGTTTTTTAAGCTATTCACCAGTAGGTCCGTGGATTCTGTCACCAAAAATACAATGTTGCATTCTGTTTCTGAATTATTCCATTCTCAAACTTCCATCGAGATTGAAAAATCTACTCATGAGAAAGCAAGCTAACCATGCTTTTTACAGGAACAAACTGAGGATGAACTTTCAGTTGTTCGATCAATAAAGTATCAGAAATTTTCTCTAGACATGTCTAGGCATGCGTCATCAATAAAATATGCGTTTAAACACATAATTTTCTCCCACAAGTGAAAAACGAAGACAAAACAATTAACGTAATGTAACAAATAGAAAAGAAATGCTGTTTCTAGATGCGCGTTACGCTGACCAAACTAACACCATCAGGAGATGATTGGGACTGGTGTAGACGCCCATGTGGAAATTTTCAACCATTGGAAATACGAAGTGGAGAGAATATAGTCAAAAAGATTCATGATAGCCTTTGAAAAAATTAGTTTTTCCAACGACTCATTGATTGGCACCATGAAAAAGAGAGAAACGACATCGAAGCTGACCAGAATGTCATTTGGCTGTGGGTCCAGAGACTTTTTTGTAGTTTATTGACCATTGAATTGGAAACAAATTTGGACGACAACCTGTAGAGCTACATATAAGCAATGTTGAGACACCCAGTATAATTCCAACGAACTTCTCCGCTATATTAACCCCTAAAAACGACATGTGCAAGTGATCAATATCACTCTGCTTCATAATAATGAAACTTGACCTAGTCTCGTAAACGTTCAAGAGCGATGAAATTGATATGATTGATATCGGTAATTACTTTCGAATATTTCTTGCATACTCGTTCACGCTTCGAAATTTCATCGGTCGGTACACATATATTTACAGGAACTGACAAGAGGAGAAAGTATCGATGTCACGTAAAAATATATTGGGCCTGGCATGTGCGACAGGTTGGGTTATAGCACTTGAGAACAGCTTTTACCGGTCCCAGAAGAAGTAAAATCGTTTCTTTGAACGAACTGATGACCCGCTGCTCTAGTAGTCCCGAACAAGCATTTAGATTTCGATGATTATCAGTCACTGGATGGAAGATGCATCGCTATATAATTTTCTTCTCTTCAGTTTCGCTTGAAGAGGGAAATGCAGTTATCGCTGGAGAACATTATGATTAGGAGGTGGGGAAGAAAGTACAGGACAACAAAAGTGACTTATGTGAAAGCTATTTTCCTGTTTTTTAGCCATAGTCTGTAGGTTTTTGTGCCTGGGGTTTCGTCTACGTTTCGCTAAGATTCTCCCAATACGGTTACAGACTAATCCAGTCATTTAAGCTTAAATTAGGTAAGAATCTCGGAATTCGAGATACCCAGCTGTAAGTCTGTAAATACTTGTATATTGACACTCTAAAATAATTTAAATAGCCCTGTATATACCAATATTTACCTGTTAATAATGTTTTCCACTGTGTCAATAGAAATGTATTCATCTGACCCTTAGAGCTACCACTGATAACTTCTAAACTCGTACAGTTCTGGGTTCTTTGTATATTTATTTTTGACAAAGTAACAGCTCCATATTCATTTTCTTATACGTATATATCTCTTCTCGATGTAGTCTTCAAACTTATTTTGATTCGTTCCATTACATGACACTTTGTCAAGACATGAAACGCTATGATTGAATTAGCACAAATGTGAACTTTTCAGACCAAAAACAACGAAACGAAGACATCTTCATCTTCCGATATTATATTTGATGAACTTATGACAGTTCCTACCAGTCAAAAGAAATTTCTTGCAAATACTCACAGCAAATCTCGGTTCATTTCAATGTTGGAGGATAAGTTTATTGGCGAAAATATATTGGTTAAACAGGCTAATAACGACGTACTGATTATACAACTATTGTTGTTGATGAAGATGTAGAGTTACTCGTATTTCTTACTGCTCGAACTCCACCTGAAAAAACTATTTTCTTTCTAAAGCCAGGAAAAGCTCAAAGTCAAACCGAAATATTCGTCAAAAAGTTTAACTACTTTTGCAAAGAGTCAAAATCATGTACTATTTTAACACGCAATAACTGGCAGTGATACGATGTCTGCATTTTACAGGGAGGGGGGGTAAAGCAACAGTCTTTATAATGTTTGAAAAACAAGATTTAGTTTAGTGTGCTGAAGTTTTCAAAAAAGGTAATTCGACTCAACAAGAAATTATCACCAACAAGATTCAGTTTCTTCTTTCTATGTACAAAGCTCCGAAAAAAACCAACTGCTTAGATAAGTATCGATATGCATGTTTCGTAAAAAACACTAAAAATAAGAAACAGNCAAACGATTCGACTGTATCAATATTTATCAAAACGCCGTTAAAGCTTTCGCTTCATTGGTCACTCACTTTATTATTCCAGTGGGTACCAAACACAACATTCTAAAAATGCTCACAATGGCGCCATTGCAATACGAAACTTGGACGTGCTACTCGAATGGTTTGGCAAAATCCCAGACTTTTTCTGCATCGAGATCCAAAACATTCAAAACAATGCCAACACATTGGTGTTTAGAAATTATTATTCAATTCAACGAGACGATCGGAGTTATAATGGCATAATTATTAATGACTGGAAGCGTGTTTGAAGCAAAACTGTCGTTTGGCGAGGATACATTTTAAAGTACAGTGTGTTCCAAAATGAAAAATGAGAAGTAAAACCTCCTGTTTTTATACCACTTGTAATTGTAACTGACGTTACGGCAGTTTCGTCCTACAAGAACATGTTCAAACTAATACAGTAAACTGAAATAATCAACTATGTACATTTGGTCAAAATACTAACCTTGGATTCCAGTTTGTCGTTGTCATGCTTCAGTTTAGTTCTTTCATTCTCTAGTTTTTCTAGCTTCAACTTGATTGATTCCAGTTCATTCTGAAAAAAAAAGAAAAGAGTATTAATGAAAAATCAGTACCGATGAAGTAATTGTTCAGAAAAAGATAATGTTTTTGAGAATCAAGTCCTCAAATCTCATTTTTATCAATCACAATGAGGTGCAGACATATCAACAAAGTAAGGAACTACTGAAAGTCCTTATAATGATCACATCTGGTATTTGTAGTGATGCCAGTTAATTTGAATAGTCTCATACAAAAGATGAGAAAGCAAAGAAAGCTGAACCAAATCTGGCAATTTTCCAGTCAATTCTTTCACTTTTAATTCCGATACGTGTCAAGAATTTGCTCGATGAAGAAACGCATTAAAATTCTCACGATTTCTCGCAGTTTGACAGTTTGAAGAATAAAATCAATCATCTCATAAGTTTCTTCGAAAGTCGAAGGAAGACCAAGTTATCAATTATGTATTTTTCGTTCTGCGAAGAACAGTTTCCTAGTAGAACGTTACATAAAATGCATAATGCATACGGTGTACGCTACCGGGTTGTTTTATATCTCACAAAAACTCTGGTGAGTTTATTGCCTATTCTTCGAAATCTATCGCTCCATTGCGATAGAAAGCGGAGATGGGAATTCATATGTTAACAAAGAGTTTATCCGACTTAAAGGATTATCAGAGAGGATTATTGTTTTTTTCAATGAATATTCTGCAAAGTAACAGATGAATAACAAATAACAATGCATTGAGGAAAAATTTGAATGAAGAAATTTAGAGATTTGCTCTCGACCAACTTTTTAATAACACGGCATTGATATTACAGCATTGATGACAGTAATTTCAGGACATATCAATAAACTGTAGATAACAAGTACCTACATGTAAATGATAATACAGTTAAGGTTGAGAATGCGACTTGGAATAGTCGAAGTAACCTGTATTCTGAATAGTTAAAGCTATCGGCATCTCAAACCTTTAGATGTTCATATAATGAAATCATTTAAAAAAACAATATACGACTGTTATAAAAGCAATGAGATTCTTACCCCATAACGTGAGCTGCTATGACAAAACTCTTCAGAATTGGATAAAGAAACTAAGATTTAGATCGAAAATAATAAAGAAACGTCAAGCAGTTATGGAAAGCAGAAGAATAGTGGAATTGCGTAACAAATACTTAGAACAAATAACTAAATATAGACAAGAACAATGGCAAATTTTCTATTTGGAGGAAACTTGGTATGACATTCACGACACAGTTACGAAAGGGTGGACTGATGGTTCGAGAATGTGTACGCCTAACATGTCTGCAAACAAAGTATCGCAACTAATCATTGTGCATTGCGGAAGACGTAAAGGATGGGTTCCGAATTCTTTGAAATTATGTGGAAAAAACTGCAATGTTGATTATCGTAAGAACATGGAAGCTAATATTTTTGAGGAATAGTGTAATAGTTCTTGACAACGTTTCCTATCATTCGCGACAGCTCATCAAAGTACCGAATAAAAATTCGAGGAAAGATGAAATACAAATCTCAATAAAAAGCTAGCTTTAGGATGTTTTGCAGTGAGAATAACTTATAAGGATCTTGATTTGTCTTATGGATATTATAAATATGGATAATCATTGTGTGTACAGTGGAAGTTATGAGCATGTATGACGCTTTAATCACATTACCAGTTTCGTTGCTAAGGAAAGTCTCGGTTGCTAAGGAAAATCTGGTTGCTATGTACATTTTCTGTGCCAAAAAAACCGAGTACTACAGAAATCGCGAATTCGACAATTAATTTTGGACGCTCCATACAAAATATACTGCAACGAATTCGAAGTCGCCCCTGACCGATATGTCGGCCAGCGAANAGTCTTCAACACGTCGCGTCGTGTAGATTGAAATACTTCGTTTGAAAATGAAAGTATGCAGTAGGTTGGCTGTTGATTAAGACAAGGTATTCGATTTTTCAAAAAAATCAAGACTGCATAACGAATTTAGTCATCAATAATTCACTAAAACATAGTCAGAGAAAAATGCACCGCCCTCCGTCATTTCATAATGAATTTTAAAACTGTTTGCACTAAGTGGTATTAACAACTTTCATGAACATACTAAAGAAGTCCTGACCAACGCTACGTCTTGATTTTATACGGTAAATATTCGTTTTGAGGCACCCGGCGATTTTGAAAACATTTTTGAGTGTACTTACGTATTTTGATGCGTAGATTACGAAAGAAAAAAGCGGCGCTCTCCCTTAATTACAAAGTTACGGCCCTTCAAAGTTCAGAAAAGGGCAACTTTTCAGTCTTCTTTTTGACAAGATGAACTATTCAAAAACACAAGCATTTATTCACTAGGTCACCTTTACACCTTATTCCTCCTTCTTTGACACTTTTCACTTCAATAATAAACATTTTTCTTGTAAAAAACTTAATTTAAAAACGAATGCTTCTCCTGGTGACATTCTTCTATTTCTAGGTTAGTTACTAGTGACATTTCAGAAAAAAGCAGTTGGTATTTGCCGCCGCCTACTATTCCAAATATAACTCATACTCACTAGGATTGTTTTGCGGAATATAAGCTGATGTTAGTTTACTTCTTAAATCCATCTTATATTAATAAACCACCAAAAACCAATTTACGATCTGAACAATGAATACAAAGACATTTGAATTACTTCAGAAATATTGACAGCATCCTGTCGTACCAACTATGCCATTAACCTCAAAAACGTAAAATACAGAGATATATAACCAATACCCAAAACATTTTTTCAAAATCGTCAGGTGCCTTCAAAACGAATATTTACCAAACTTTATTCTAATGTACTCTGCCGTTCTGTTACTGATTTTATTCTACGTTGCGACAAAAAAATTCCTTCGCTACCGTGTCACCGATTCAATTCTTTCTCGGAAAACGAACACAATGGCAAGAATGGGTCGAGAAAAGGTACTAATAAGATAAAACGTCAGATGCACGTGCGTCGATAGCACAAATAATAGCGTTATTTATATGTAAAGTGCAATCCATTCTGAAGAGACGTTGAACCTGATTCGAGATAAAGTAATAATAATTGGAGACGAAAACATAAAAGCAGCGATTGTTAGCTGCACGTGATAAAATTTGCCACTTATTGAATATTGATGTGTAAGACCTTCAACAGTCAAAAGAAGAGTTACCCTTTGTCGGGAGGTACCAATCTTTTCAGGTAATTCATGAATAGAACTTATCGAAAACGCAACACATGTTGCGGTTTTGTAAACTTCTGAACTCTCTTAAATGTTATCACTTCAAATCATCAGCGCAATATATTTTCAATTTTGTGAGTGATGGGTAGGTATCTTGTCTAGAGACAGCAGAAACTCGCCTCGCGATATTTTCCCGGCGTACTTCGGCTTATTATCCCGTTACCGGATCAACAATCGAACGAGTCGGAGCGAACCTGTCAAAATTGTGGTTCGCAGTGCCGAATTATTGTAGATTTCAGTCTCCCTCAGCTCATAATGATTACGGAATACTGTTTATTTGAGGCCACTGAAATAGACACTGCTGAAACGATTCGTCATGTTTATGGAAATGTGGTACGTTTTAATTTATGATCAACCAAAAGAAGTCTGCAAGAATATGCCAACCATGAAAAAACCAACGAACAAACTACTACAGCGAACAAGTCTGAAACAATAGTTGTCACGAAAAGATGAGACGATAACGCAATAAGCCCAGCAGGCTCTTGTTTTTACACCATTAAAGTAAAATTAAAATACTGTGGAGATGATAATTCATGGTGTGTTTAGTTATAGTGATGCTGATCTGTGTTAGAAGACGATATATAGTGTTTTTCTGGTACTTGGAGGAAATGGACAAGTAGGAAGGCTCCGACGTATCAAAAAAAATACAACTGTGAGTACTTAAAATATTACATTCATTAAATATAAGGTGATTGTCGACGTATCAAAAAAAATACAACTGTGAGTACTTAAAATATTACATTCATTAAATATAAGGTGATTGTCGACTGGTTCAGAATCTTACTATAGTCAGAACTGATTTTATAAAGCTGAAGAACCCAACCGGGACGGTTTGTAGAAAATGTTGGTTTTTTCACTAGTGAAACAATAACCTAGGTATTTCAAAGCATATTACTTTTTGAGATGGGTTTCAATCTCATAGAATAGTATAAAAATGGTTACTTGATAAGAAAATCAATCATAGATATGAGAATTTCGGAATCGTGATTATGTTTTCCAAACAAATATTCATTTTATTCCTGGTTACAAATTTCTTGAGATATGTTCAGGAATTACTTGGTTTGGAGTTTATAAAAAACGTCAAAAGATGGTGTTCAAGTCGACTTATCATTTTCAGTTGAGGCGTTAAAAGAATCTCACTGTTCACCACAGCTTTTGTGCTTATTCATGCGAGTCGGGCATATATAATATGAATAGTAATAATGATAATGATTACGAATATTGAATGTAAGAAAAAAAAATCAAAATGCATTTAGTATCTCAAGAAGTACAAAGTGGAGAATGTTATTCGATTGTGATGAAACGAAATAAAAACAACGTTCACTTTCACGGCCGGAGATAACTGCGTGAAAGCTATTTTCCGAGGTTTTTGGCCCTGGCCTACAGGTTTTTATGCCTACTGCGGTAGACATACCAAAAGTGATATGGTAGCAGCACCCGAGATGGTATTCGAGTGGTTTCCGTTGTTCCAAACGCAGAAACTATCATTCCCCCTTCCGGGTTGAGTGCCCTGAGTTGAAATTTCTCCACGCGGTTACTGTGTACAGAACATCCCCGTTCCTCCGGAGAGGTCCTCAACTTACTGATGGGCACTTCAGCAAGATTGACATCTGATCTTCTTTGGTCGAAAGTCAGTCTCTAGGTTCTTTTACTTTCTGATCTATTGAACTATGATGCTGGCATTTGACTCTGGTTTTATATTATTATTGGTGGGCGTGGCTTGGTTTCTCTTGTTTGTGTATTTTTAAGGACAGGTAGCCAGATTTTAATAATGTTCATTGTATCTTATTTTCTATTGAAATTCTCCCTGTTTTTGAATTTCTATTGTCTCTCTATATACTCTTGGATAGAAATTGTGAGTTTTATTGAGTTTCACTATGGATAATGTGAGTGCCTTACTTGTTGAGAGCATGTTCAGCTACAGCGGATTTGTCGAGAATAACGAACAGAATGACGACAGGCGGCAAGACTGTTATTGTTCCAGGTTCAAGTACAGATACAAGTACAGGTACAAGTGCAGGTGCAAATACAACTGATTACCTGAAAAGGCATAAATACGCTTTACGAAGCCAAAAAGTTTGTCATCGGATAGCAAGCGAAGATGGTTAAACCTCTGAAGAAGAAATTCCAAAAATCCACGGCTTTCAAACTCGAAAAACAGTGACACTACCCCTCTTTTTTTTGTGGTTGGTTCAGCAAAACTCGAACCGACATACTTAACAGTTACGTCAAAGAACGTTCATCAAAGTCATTCCTTTCAAACCGGACGTAAAACAATGTAACAGATCAACAAAAAAAAAAACAAATACAAGAACCTATTTTATGATGCGTATTACGTTTCTTTGCGAACTCACCGTTTTTATCCTCAATTGCTCTTCAGTCCTGTGAACGTTCAGCAACGGTGTAACTCTCACCAACAATCGCCACCACGGCCAGTCCCTAACAGCTATGAACTTTCTGACATTCCTCTGTATACAGCGCACCGCCATATCTTGAAGTTTTCGTTGAGCCAGCTTTCTTCTGGCGAGGTAACCGCGGCAGTGTGCCTGAAGGTGGACCACCATACCGGCGAGACGTTCGTCGCGCTGTGTTTCGAGCTGGGATATGACGCCATTTCTGAAGAAAATCTGGAATTACAAGAAAAATATATATTACAGAGTATGTGTAAAGTTTGTATACTACCGATGGAATCAGTCGTCCAATGAAAAAAATGTGGGAGTTACAAAAACAAGTGGAAAGTGACAAATTTACAGTATAATAATTAGGATCTGCAGTCTAGTTAATTTTCTGAAGACGCAAATTTAGTTTCTGGCTATGTGTCTTTTTGGTAGTACAAAACGTCAGGTTAATTTCAATATTGTAACTTTTTTAGTGCTTGTCAAAAAAATTGTTATACAAATTTAATGTACAGCCCCTTTAAGGGGCTGTATCTTAACAAGGGATGCTCCAATGAAGTTTCTTTATATGAAAGATCCACTCTTTTTTTCGATGAGGAATCACCTCCTTCAATGTTTAACACATATTTAGTTACACCCTGTATCACTCGCAGTAATATTACAGTTAAACAATTATTTATTCAAGTAACTTTACAAATAACACGGCACCTCAGTCTTGAAACCCTTCTGGCGAATAGCAGGAATGTCTTTGCAGGCATCAATTATAACGGCCACATAAAAACTGTGATGGCAACTTCGACATACTTTTCATTTGAATTAAACATTTCATTCACTCGGTATAGCCGGGTACACGGCGTTTTATCTCGCTAACCCAGATTTCTTCACCCTTCTTCTAATTGAGTGACCTCTTCAGTTTATTCATAAATATTAACATCCTCATTATCAATGAAAAGCATTGTTATTCACTTCTTTTTTGAATCGGTATTTAATTCAGTGAATGGGAAATAGAGTAGTGTTTTGTATTTATTGTAGGAAACAGTTTCTTTCTGCGTGAGACGCTGAATGAATTCTGAAACTGCCGACAGTGAAAGTGGCAGTTCAAAATAAGGTTCTGATGAACATCAACACTAGGAAATACTTTTTATGTTCTGAACACTTCCGGTTCATCTATTGAAAACACTCTTCAGTCATCAGGATATGACTAACGTATCAAGACAGTAGGTTCTGGTAAATGCCTGCCGAAAAACAACTACTTTCCCGGCTAATACCACGCTGGACTATGAATTATATCGGGCAGACACTTATGCAAGATACCTGACAGAGATTAGTCTCGCTATTTCCCGTTCATTCAGCAGCAGGAGTATGCTGAAATCAATCGAGTAGATCACCTGCAGACCGGTCTCGAGGTATTACCTCTCGTCAGTGCAGGAAAGATCCGACCCAAACAGCAAAGTGCCTAGGAGTCGATTAACTTCAACGTGGCTCAATTGTGAATTTTATTACTTCGGACTTCTATTGTGTAATATGATTCTGATATGATTTGAAATATGTCAAAGACTAAATAAAATTGAAATGAATAACTGAAATATCAAGCAATTCAACGTAACCATTTATAGGTGAGTCGAACGCTTTCATCCATCCCCTCTTCCCTCTCCCCGCTTCACCGGTTTATCGGGAGTTGATTGTTTTTTCCGCTTGATTACAGGTTTCCGTATGTTGCGTATCTCTACGCTAACTTAGCTGAATGCGTCGTTGGACAACGTATATGCAACTTCTTTGAACTTCTTCTTAAACCAGTGTTCCTCCCTGTGAATGATCTCAGCTTGGGACCACTTGATGTTATGTTGATGAGTCAGAACATGCTCTGCTACTTCCGATTTGCTGGTTTCTTCTCGCTGAGTGTTTTTTTTGTGCTCTGCAAGGCTGGCTTTTGAGGGTCACCAGGCTGCTACGGATGGTGTTTTCGGACATGAAAAAGGTTTTGATGTTATACTTGTATGTGAAAACTTTGAATTCTAAAATTATTGTGTACCTTATCTGTTTTGTTGAAAGACAAATCCTCCTTGGTCAAGTCGATACCGCTATCTCCACCAATAATGGAAACATCCAAAACCGTTGTCAAAGATCCGGAACTCTTCAACGATGAAGTGGAAGACGACGGATTCGTATCATCACAATCCAACTCGATTTCATTGGAAATATGACCAGAGTCGTCAGAATTGTCCGAATTATAGTCTAGGTGTTTCTTCAAATTGTCATCAAGAACTGCAACAGCTTCTTTAGTAGTTTGAGACCCTTGTATCAAATAGATATCATTCCCATTTTTTTCTTGAACAAAATCAATAGGGTCCAGATAGTATTCCGTGTGTTCACCAGTTTCTGCTTTGAGCTTCTCGAGGAAATCTTGAGTCCGCTTCAGATTCAGTTTGATCGTTTCCATTTGTTTCTTCTTGAAAGTGCCTGTAGGTTTATTTGTTGCGACAGGTTCTTTCGAAAACTTGGGCTCAACTCGAGCCTTGTGGCTAGCGAAATTTTCCATGTTTTTGGCAACGCTGTTTTTGGCAGGAACTCCGAACGTGTCTGTTCTCAACTGCCTTGGTTTTGGACAGGGCTTGTCATCTTCCTTCACTTCCAGCTTTTGTATTACATTCTTCACCTTCTCGTTTGGAGCTTTGAGAACTATAAATGTATCTTCTGGAGTTACCTCTTCGTTTTTTCCAATGGAGGACAACTTCTCTACAGATTTCAAGACAGAAACGGTCCCATCTACTCGGTCCGCGGGTAGTCCTCTACTCAGAATTTTCAGAGAGTTAGGTACTATATTAGTTTCCACTTTGAGAATTGGTTTCACTGGTTTGGGTTTTTCTTTGTCACTGTCGAAGTTTCCAGAGAGATTCCTCACAGATTTTGATCTCACTTGCAATTTCCTACTGTTGTCCAGCGCTCTGTCGGGAATCTTAGTTGCAACATTGATCGATAGACTTTTTTGGTTCAAATTCTGTACACTTTTAGTTCTGTTTGATTTATCCAAACTTTTCAATTGGGTTTGCTTCAAACTCTGAACACTACTTTTTGTTGAAGTGCTATCTTGCTTGGCTAAAGACATTTTGTATGTGTTGCTCAAATTCTGAACACTTTTTCCCAAATACTGGCCGGATTTTGAAAGGTTCTGGGTACTTTTGGCTAGCGACAACTTTGAAGTGGTACTTTCCGTCAAGTTTAGGGTACTTTTAGCGAAATTTCCATTCAGGGTTTGCCTCTTAGAACGAGCATTACTTCTGTCTGGATCTAAATGGTTTAGATCGCAGGGAATGCTGGGGTAGTTCTTTCTCAAGGTCGTATTGACCGGAATCTTACTGCAAATCGACAGTTTTTTGTTGGAGCTGTTGGAGCTGAGGTCCAAAGTGCTTTTAGCTTTAGCGATTGTTTGTTTCGGAGTAATGTCGGACGTTATAAGTTCCTCTTTCGTATCAGTTAAACTGTTCAGTCTCTTAACCATTGCTCTAACATTTGACAAGACTTCCTTCTCAGAGTTTCGATTGGGTTCGGGAGTTCTTGGAAGTTTATCATTATTGGCAGTGCAATGAATCGAAGCTTCGTCGAAATTTTCAAAAGTTTTCTCACCCTGAAAGGTACCGTCCAAGTTGCTCATGCTTTTTGTTTTGTTGAGTGGTTTATCGGTTTCAGAAGTCCCGCTAGCTTCAGTAGCTAGTGGCTGCGAATTGCTTTTTTTCAAGATACACTTCGATTCAATGATGCTGCAAGTCTTTGCTTTCACCAGTTTCGGGATCTTGGTGTCACCTCTAAGACTTGGCTTATCGGTTTTAGGCACCGGTAAGTCAGGTTTTGCTGGGGTGGAAGTGGCATTAGGAGTTTCAACCCCGATATTGGCATACTCGTCCAGTATTTTGTCGAAGTTTTTGATAACTATTCTCAACTTATCCGATTGACTTTTGTCGAAATTGACATCCACTAGCGTAACATTTTCCTCCGCTTTTTTGTTGATTTTATCGCCTTTTTGGTATTCAACGTTTTCGTACGTGCGGTCTGTTTTTTTGTGAATGATAACAACATCACGTTTAGCTTTCAACGTAGAATTTCTTTCAGTTCCCAACCATCTTCTTGGCGTTTCGTATATCTTCTTGATCAGAGGCGTAGAGGAGTTCTTGGCATTGAACTTTTGCATCTTAGCGGAAGACATATCTTTTTTCAGAGCTGTTCCAGCATTTAATTACTCAATTACAGAATCAGTCGCGGTCTAGATAGCTTTAATATGAGGCTCGTCATAGTCTGCGTAAATCATCCTCTATTCTAAATCTTGATGTAGGTTAGTAACACAATGGTATATGCCGGGTTATTTTTGGAACGGTATTAGCATTTTTGATACTCCTACACTACTCGGTCACGCAAATTTTATTTTCCTCTTTTAATTAGCTGAGTTATGAAACGTTGCCCACATCTGAATTATGCACATACGAATGATGTGAAACTTTTCTTCAAATATGGGTAAGAATTTCTTTTGGAATTCTTCGTATCCGATTCCAAAGTTGTTAACGGTCTCCTGAAATTGAGCGAGGTGATAGTTCATCTTGTGTTTTGTGGACTAAATTCTGGAGATTTTCGGGTCGAGTTTTGATTAAAATGTGAATTAACGTGAAACTTGACAGTAACTTCGTTTCTTTTGGGAAGATCAATTATTTTCTTCGAGGCCATACTTCGAGAAATTTCGGCTTCGAACTGAACTTTAGTTCAGTTGTTATTGACCAAGAAATACAAAATAATGGAGAAAAATAAGAACCACTGTGAAACAATATCTAAATATAATGACAAAGAAGATTGGGTGAAATAAAAAAGGAAGACTTTTGGTTTGGTAAATTTTGAAAGCGTTTCTCCAGATAATCTATCCTAATTCGATTTAAATACAGTGTCATCCCCAAAGTATGCGCCATATGGGAAACTTATTTATTAAGGGTTTTTCGACAAAAAGTTATTCTTGATAAAAGTTTGTTAATCCCCTAAAACTAAACATGCACTAACAAAATACAGTAAAACACACGTAATATACGAGGATCCTTCAAATATTTGATTTTGAGACAATAGTAAAGTAGTCTTATTTTGAAAAATCCCGGAAAATGTTATTTAAAAAAGTAGTTCAGCATTAAAAAAATATCAAGTCATGGCCGAAAAATTACTCAAAATTATACAGTATTATAACAAGAACTCAATATTCAATAATATCAAATCACAAAACATCAAAATAAAATAGGTATTTTGGAATAAACTCATTGATTTTCTGGAGATTATCCCCAGTATAATTTTACAATTTACAATTCAGTATAATTTTGAGTAATTTTCTGATCCTGAATTAGATACTTTTATCGAATTTTCATTTCTTAGAGTGATTATAAACATAAATAATTTATTTTTTCGGTCACAAAATTAAATTACACAAACATTAAATTAATTAGGTGCTTGAAACACCTCCTTTTCACGATCATATTAAGTACATAATAATTTCCAAGAACCCAGGGATTTCCTATTCAACAAAGTGCCTTTGGAAGAACAATTTTTATGGTACTACATAAGCCCATATTTCTATAAAGTTTCCAAGAAGTCCAGAATATTCTATAAAAGTATTCAATACCTGGCAGGTAATTATTTTGAAAACCCTAACAACTGAAGTAATTACCATCAATCCTGAATATATAAAAAATATAAATGGTGTATCCCTTCGAGAGACTATTCCTTCAAAAATAAAATGTTATGTGAAGAAGATATTTAATTTTGGATGGTGCTCGTATTGATATTGGGGCTTCCCACAGGTGAAAAAACTCCGCAATGTCGCAAAAAAGCAGCAACTTTTTTTTAGGAACATATTGAAGAACAGACGCGTATACAGTATGTATCACATACAAGTTGAGATAGAGAAGTGAAATTATCAAAAAAAATTAGTATAAAAGCTTGAAATATAAATACATTAGGCTTGGTATTTTCGAACTTTGTAATTTTGAATATTTTTACGTTTGAAGATGTTTTTCATTTCTTAAACTAATTTTTTGCGTGTGTAAATAAAAATAAAAGTTGTCTTTTTTCATTGTTTATTACTATTATTTAATAAAATAATTTATTAATTTCTAAAGTATTCAGACTTATGATGCTTTGTATAAAATAAACCTGGTTCTAACCAAATAAACCTAGTTTAAACAAAAAAACCTGTTTATTTCGTTTTTTTTTTTTAAATCCTTGGTTTTTGCCAACTCTGTTTTTTTTGGGTTTATAACCTTCCAAAACAAGTCAGTAACTTGTTGTATTTACTAATTTTGCCTACAAATTAAAAAAAAATTAATACTTAGCTTTCTTCAGTGGTTAACGTTTCGGAAAACAATCCTTTTCCGTTTTCGAAACCTGTTTTCACTATAAAAATCTCGCCTTAAACAGTGATGGTTCTAATTTCTTTTGACAATTGATTTTTTCAATTTGTAGGCAAAATTTATGAATACAAGTTACTGACTAATTGGACTTTCCAGTAGTTTATATAACGCAGTGAACATTTTAAATTGTCCTTGACTACTCTTCAGCAGATTCTCTGTCGATTTAGCTTGGAGAAGGGTATAAACCCAAATAAACTGTATAAAACTTTGAGTCTTCCACAAAAAAAAATATCGTTTAAAGAAGTTAATTTTGATCAGAAAAGAGTCGGCAAAATTTTTTCACAGGTAATATAAATTTTGTTGGTTTCCAAACGTGGAACACCAAAAGCATATATGTTTTTGAAAATAGGAAGGTGTTTTCAAGATTGAATTTCCGTGAAAGAGTGGGTTTGCTTTAAACCATTTTTTTTGACAATCAAATACAGTCTCACCCAATTAGTTTCACATACAAAAACAAGGTTTGTCTAAATCAAACCGCATCAAATTCTCAGAAAAGAATCAATTATAATTCGATTCCCGAAAAAATCTCCAGAACCGTCTCTTCGCCAGATCGAAAAAATTACCACTCTCTGTTACAAATATCCACTGCATTCACTGTCACCTCCAACATACAATTTTCGCGAAGCCACAAATATCGGCGGAAAAACGCGTTCAATCACGATACCGTTGACGTTCACCACACAAAGACGAGTACCAACCGAAGGACAAGAAGCGACTGCACCGGCTGCGGAGTACCGTCGCCTCCTCGATGGACGATTAGTGCAGATGTTGGTCGGTACCACAACAAACCGCAACAAGTGAAAGAAAAGCTCAGGAAGCAGTTGGCGCGTCGAGGAACAGGTATAGTCGTAGTAAACGATATTGTGTACTCTTAAAGTTGCCGGCACTCTTAAAGGCAAAAAAAACTACATAGAAAAGAACCGGCAGCAAACTAGTCCACGTGGACTGTAAAGTTGGCGGTTCGTATTGGGAAATTTTTAACTAATCGAGTCATAAAATTAAATATGAAGTCATGTTACAGTGACGAATAGAATGCTAGGATGGTTATCGCCGTCGTGTTGTCAATGTTCAGTTCAGGAACTGATCGCAATTTGACTGTTGAAATTTTTGTTATCTGTTTAAAATGCATTTTTGGACAAGTACCAATAGTAATAACGAGTTTGGTTTCGAGGGAAACAAACTATTACAAGCAACATCAGATTTGACCGAAATTCCTGTCTCAACTGTAAGTAAAACAGTCAAAAACAAACCTTATGAACGCAAGACGCGATGTGATACGGGTTTACCAAAACCTGTAGATGTTCATCTGATAAAATCATTGAAAAAAACAATATACGACTGTTACAAAAGCAATGAGATTCCTACAACTGAAATCATAAGGAAGAAATTGAATACTTCCGGCCATAACGTGAACTGCTGTGACCAAAACTCTTCAGAATTGGATAAAGAAACTAGGGTTTAGATTAGAAATAATAAACAAATGTCAAGCAGTTATGGAAAACACAAGAATAGTGGAATTGCGTGATAAATACTTGAGAGCAAATAACTAAATATAGACAAGAACAACGGCAAATTTTCTTCACGACATAGTTACGAAAGAGTGGACTGATGGTTCGAGAATGTGTACGCCTAACATGCCTGCATTTTCGAATTAATAGCTACAATAAAATACTATGAGAAGTAGGTATCACAAATTTCGAGTTTAGACAGTAGACTATTTTTATTGACAAAAATATAATATGGCGATTTACACCTATCGCTTACTTGCTAAGTCAGTAACGGTCAAATATCTACACTCACTTAGACATAAATAATAAGTTTAGTTACGAATTGAAGATGTGTACAGTGATAAGCAGTAATGAAAATATAATGCAAATAAATAAATATTGGTGTACATTATAGAGCGAATGATAGTAGTCCGAAAATGGAGCCTTGCGGTTACTCCATAACTAACAAGTGAGATATCAGAAACAGACAAAAATCAACAGGACGCAGTTACCGATTGCAAATCCTTGAGAAACATTTCGATGAGATGAATATAATTCAAAATAGAATATGTGAAAACGATTATTATTATTATTATTACTGCAGCGCATGTCTTGGAACATTCCATAAATTTTTAGGTGCAGCTTGGCAACTCTATTTGATGCCCAGTAGATCACCGGAGTGGAGCGAGACCTCAATAACGTCGAGAAACTCGTGTAGTGAACATCGTGTTAGTACAGTTAGTGGAGAAATTATTCTGTGCGGTGAACTATGAGTTATTTGTTGTTTTTTGACAAGTACCTCAAATACATTGTGCATTACACAATTAAAATGCAGGGATATAGCGGTCGCGGCGGTACCGGCCGGGGGGCCGGCAGCATATAAGTAGCGCGTCGAAGGCTGCGATTCGCCTATAGCACTTTATGATTAGCAGATATTGTACGCGTTTATATGTATGTTTAGTATCAGCATTGCACCCGTGCGGAGCCGGAGCGGCTCGCTAGTGAGTTTTTATGGAGAAGTATTGTGATAAAATGTGTTACTCAAACGTTCGTAAACCTAAATCAATCGACAGGATTCTTGGGCAAATGCAATAAACTCGTAACCGGAAATATATTTTAAAACTCAATTGGAATAGCAGCTTTTTTCAGACAGGATGAATGATGCATCCGCAGCAGCGTGAAGTAGTCAACGATCTCGGTTTTTTTTCTGCCAACCATTCACTAAGAATTTATTAGGATTGTCCAAAGTAATTGAATAACAATTTATCGGTAATTTCTGTCGTTAGTCTCGTTTGATACACGTTACAGAATGTTGCTTTATATTAACATGACAATTTATATTAATAAGTTTATAAATCATACGGAAAGATTACGATCGTGACATATGGCCAGCGGCCTTTTTGAAATTATTGAACATCTTTACATTTCCATTAGAAATTCGATTTTGAATTATCGAAGAATGAGAAACATTCGCCTTTGACCGCTGTTGAACCAAAAAAACTAATCAACATGAAATTCCGAATTGAATATTCATCATTCTTGATGTTTTACTGTGAGTCAATGAATGAATTTGTTATAAAAAAAAGAAATTCGGTGACTAGCTGATGAAAAATAACACAAAATTACGATTCAAGTCACATAGATTTTTTTATTCAAATTTTGAAGGGAATGTTTGAAATTCTTCTCGAATAAAAGTTTAAGATATCGATGTACTGATATTTTATGAAGTATTCTCTTATATACCGGGTGAAGAGTAGAAGCGTGGCATGTGAATGTTAGTTTTTTTAATGAAAGGTCAAATATTACGTTACATATTCCAAGTGTTCCTTTTCAAATATGTTCAACTTTATTATATACTTTATTGTTCAAAGAAAAACTATTGTTGACAAAGTTGTTGAATAAATATAAAAGAATACATAAATGTGCTATAAATATAAAAATATAGTTTTTATACTAAAGTATAAAAACACTGAATAAAAAAACCACAAACAATGGTTGAAACATACATACACATAAAACATGCTAAGTTAAAAATGATCGGTACAGAACTCAGTCAAACTGTAATAGGGTCTACTACTCAAAATTTCTTTAATAATTTTTCTGACTCTGATTGGTATCAATATTTATCTCTTTAGTGTAACTCGGCAGATGTTATACATTTTCACACTATTGTAAAATAAGGAGTCCTTGACCAGAGAGTTGCAAGGGATAGGTAAAGTGAGACTCTATCAAAGCGTGATATGCAGTATAAACATTCCATTCCACTAGTTCGGACTTCCACTGTCTAATCCCTGAAACAACTAAAAAAGGAGAATTAAAAATAAATAGCTGTAAATAACATATAAATAAAATATAATTGTTATTTACAGCTATTTATTTTTAATTCTTCTTTTTAAGTTGTTTCAGGGATTTCAAATCATTTTATATATTAGACAATGGAAGTCCGAACTAGTGAAATTCATCATGAAACATTGTCAATCACCTCTAAACAAATAAGAGGAGTGTTGCTGTAAAATGTCTTTCGAGTAACAATATTGCCCGCCAGGATGTTATTCTAAAGGTGAGCACAGTTCGATTCAATTCAAAATAGTTGCTCTCTCTATTTGCCATAATCATGCAAAAGGACAACATTCAAATTCATGTCACAGGAAATACAGTAGTCAATCACCTTCAAACAAACATAAACTTCCCAGTTCTCTAGCAATAACTCTCACTGCATAACAGCATGTGGAAATTTTACTTTTCATTTTTCTGATGTGAGCGTCAAATTTCAGTCCACCGTCTATATACAGTCCCAGAAATTTAGTACACTCTCGCTACAGATAAATTCTGAAGTGAACATTTGAAAGTCATAATATTTGTTTTAGAAATATTAAGGGACTTGATTTTTTGTATATCACGAGCTATTGTCTCATTGAAGTGTATCTACACCTTTACTTTGCTACAATATAGTGGTATCGTCAGCGAAAAGGGTGAATGTTCCAGATATACTGATGTTCATCAAATCGTTAATATACAACAGGAACAATATGGGACCAAGAACCGATCCCTGTGGTACACCAGTATTTATTTCAATACTGTTTGAACATTTAATCGTTTTTACAATCTGACTGCGACCATTTAGATACGACTCAAACCACCATAGATATTCAGCTTACGTAGCAGTATTTTATGATCAACGCAGGCAAACGCTTTTGTAAGGTCTCAAAAAACTGCTGCAGCAGCATCTCCGTCATTCATATTGGAATACACCTCAAACAGGAAAGAGAATATTGCATCATGTGTGCTCTTGTTGCTCTGGAATCCAAATTGATTTTTCCTTGAGTTATAATTTTATGGCGAAGGAGACATTCATCGAGGGCCACGTAACTGAAAGATTATTCATTGCTTTGGGTGATTCTAACCTAATGATTCTCCGCACTCGCAGGGTATCCGGTAAATGCAATTCTTGGAATCGCAGTCCGCGTTTGGTGGCCTGGTTTTCGTGAGGCTGCTACGGATAGTATTCTCAGATCTGAAGCAGGTCCTGATGTTGTACTTGGACCCAATCCTTCTTATCCTTTCCGATAACCCTCTGATGTAGCGAAACACAAGTACTGGTTGTGCGGCTTCTGTTCCTTGTGGAGTTCTTGCTGTTTTCTAGCTAAGGCCTGTTGTACCATTCCTTTGGAGTAACCATTCCGTTGCATTCCGAAACCTTCCTTAGTATTACAGAGCCAAAAAGCACGGTCCAGTAGAGTCTTCATGATTCCTCTATTTTTTTAACATACCTCGTATAGTAAATATCGAAGTTCCGTTTCTGCATTATTCTAAATATTTGACGAACTCGCTATAGTGTCTACAAACATAGTATCGGCAGTAAATTAATACTCATTATATGAATCGAACACTATAAAACCGTAAGACTAACGATGTTTTACCGTAAAATAGGAATTTACGTTCGAAAAAGGGGGGTTTACACTGACCGTCGGTATTATAGATAACATCTAGCTTTGTTAATAATATATAACATGTAATAGTTCTTTGGCTCATTTACTCTGCGAAATAATTCACGTCGTTAATTTATTTTTATTTTATAGCCTGAGTAATGAGGTCAGTTCTATCGAATATAGCACAGTCGAACATCCTGTGAATGTTGAAAACAAAGTTAAAAGAAAACTGGAAAAGGTAACCCACATAACATCGGAGAGTATCCATACGAAATATGAAAGTGAAACAAAGTCAAAACAGTCACTGCTCCCATACACCAGAACTGCAATACTCTTCTCAACGCGCGTCTCACCAACAAAGTCGGTGACGCTAGTGCTTGTTTTGGATCCATTCTACGTCGGATGTGCGGGTTCTACTTTTCATTGTCACTGAAACAAAGCTCCATTGTTTATCTCCATGCACGACAACGCCCGCTAAGAGGTACTGGAACAAGGGCATATTACTCGACTAGATTGGCCACCTTACTCGCCGGATCAGAATCATATTGAAGCCATGTGGGATTTTGTTCGTAGAGCAGTCAACAAACGTATTAACTCATCCCAAAATACAGGAGAGAGTTGATTGCAGCAGCAGTAGAGGAATATAACGATATTGCTCAAGGATATCGTTCATATGTTTCAATACATAGTCAATATGTACCTTTCTATCCGAAACCCCAAAGAGTGCTATTTCAACTTTGAAAATGAAACGCTACGTAATAACGCAATTGCATCCTTTCTTCATCACGCGTGTTGCATGGCATGTCCGGCCGCTTGAGTTCATTTCTCGTTCAATAGTTTCATTTTGTGACAACACCTAAGATGTTAATTTGAATCGAGTGGATCAAAAGTGCATGAAATACTTGAAGTCAGTGAAGAATTTATATCGTATCCGTATAAATGTCTTTTCAATTATCACTTTATAGTAGAAACTTTTCTGAGCTGGGGATTAACGATATCTCAGATTGTAACACATGGGCTGAGAAGTCTCGGGCCTAAGAAAGAGAACGCGTTTTTTTGTTCAAAATTGGCTTTAATCATCAAATCTGGGGAATACGGTGGATGTGAAAAAAATTCGAAGTTCAATTCATGTGGTTTCGCCATTGTTTTGGTTAACCTTTTCAAGCCATTGATTCGCTTGAATGGTATTTTTCCCTATCAGGAAGCAGTGTAAAATTAAAACACGGAATTGTTTTTGATCCATTGTTTTGAAAATAACAAAAGTAGTTTCACTCTTAGCACAATAATTTACAAACTTGTGAGCGACATGTGGACGAGCATTATCGTGCATTAGGTGGAAGTTTTCAAAAACATTGTCAACCACCTTCAAACAAACGATAACATTAAAATATTGAAGGCAATTGGATATCACTTCTCGCATAAGAACAAATCGAAAATGAGCATCAATTAGCTGTGAGAATCGCGAACTGAAAACAATAAGTCGATTGGAAAGTATTCGACGTAATATTACAAATTGATTCGGTTCCTATTGTGTATTTGTATTTATCAATTACTACGTTCAAAACACCAAGAGTGAAAGCGTAATGCATATTGGTAATTTCTGTGTTTTACAAGGCACAACTATTAATCAAGGGTCATAACGGCTTCGACTGAATAATGATCGCTTGATTATAGACAATTCGATAATGCAATGGAATTATTTATAATGACGAAACGAATAGTTTTGAATGACATTTTCCTGCGAATGTCGAAAAAAAAGCAATGGCAGAAAGGAAATTAGAACGAAGTAAGAGCGAATCGAGACTTTGATTAAATTAGAAGAGTTTGAAAAAAACAAAGAGAAATTTCCTCATTATGCGCTTTGATAGGATATGGCCGCTTTCATTTATTTTTATCTTAATGTATTAACGAAGTATCACATAATATGGGCTAACTAAATATTAATGTGGAGAGTTTGAACGAACCCTGACAGAATAACCATTCAAAACATGTCAACAATAGTATACAGGGGGACACATTTTGACATATTCACATTTGATGTTAGTTCCCCTGTCGCATCCCTAGGACATTTCACCAATTTTTTTTAAATGAACCCTATATTGTTTCGCATTATCAGATGCTCCATGATAAGCAGATTTCAACAAAGTATAAAACATATAGTCTGAAGCTTATGGTTCGGGAGCTACAAATTATTTGAGTTGAAATCGAGCCAGCCTGAATAACGTTTCAAACAATGATTTGCAGGAAAAAAAAAGGTCAACAATTATACAGGAGGCCACATTTTGAAACATTCGTTCTAGAGATAAATATGGAAGCAATAAATCAGAAAAAGAGATGTTTTATTAATTCTTGAATCAACATCTGATGACTGGACAATGAGAAGAAAAAATTTTCTATAGTAAAAGTTCAAAAACGTTTCTGTCAACTTCCATACAATGGTAAACACAAGCTTCCATTGCCGCTCTCCTAACATATAGTTGAAGTAAACGATATAGGGCACCCTACCTTCCAGCAGTTCACCTTGAATAAAATAGTTAGGGAGGTAACTAATTTTGATGACGATTGAAAATACTTCTAAATACTACTTACTCGCACTTGAATGGGTGTAAACCACAATAAACCCTTGCGGATTGCGGTGGAGGGTCGAATAGACCCACTCACTCTAGACCTAACCTAACTACTTACTTACATATATATACAATTGATCGCTTCAAAAACATTTCACTAACTTTCTTCGGGTGATTATTAAACGAATGTAACTTACAACAAAATTTATTAAATGGTCAAAAATACTGAGTGCGCATATAANTATATAAAATGGAATGATTGTTTTTGCATTATTAGGGGTTTTATGATCCTCCTTTCATATTTTAGCCATGTTAAATAATTGTATTCAACTGAAACTGAATTACACCTGGTTTGTTCCACATCAAAACAAACACTGTTCTCCATCTTTCTACTTCTCGTTTCGCTTCCATGTAAATCAAATAAGCATTATGCACTGTCTTCTTCTCTTATTTTCTACTCCTAGGGGGGCGATCCTTTATGTAATAACGAGTCATTAGGAAATAAATCTTCATCATCTCATTCAGAATCGGTTGTCAGATAAGGTCAAAGAACTTCTTCTCTGCAATGAAGTTGTATCAGTTTTGCAGCTCTCGCCTGAGTTTGACATTATGATTGACTTTGATATATTTCATGCAGTTTGTTCATGAAACTGGGCGAGTATTCTAATTCACTGAATTATTATTGTTATTTCAAACTCGATCTATGTGGTTCTGACAATAAAATAGACTACGAAGGAACTAACCCAACCCAGCAACCCGGTTTTGAAGATGATGTGTACAGTTAATACTTGGTTTCTCCTCCGAAAGTAACTCTTCTTCAATGTATACTGCCTTTTTGGCTTCTTTGAATCGAGAATCAAGTCTCGATTTTATTCATTGCGTTCGCTGCTTGTGTAAATATCAAGATTCAACTATACCTTATGGTGCTAGCGGTTGTCGGCGATCGCAAGAACACAAAACCAGATTTTCATCAGGGGCGGAGTCGGTTTGGCGAACAAAAAATCTCCGACCAGTTTTTATGGTACGAGATAAAATGGTGTTATGAGAACCATACGACCACTGAATTGTTGATCATCGTGAATTTATTGTTCGAATAAAACTCTGCATAGCCTATTGAAGATGTTAGAAAAAGTCTCAAAGCAGATTTCCACCAAGCGGACAAAACCGCAACAAAACAAACTTGAGTTGTCAAAATGAGAAACATTTTGAAGACTTAGTGTCACGGGAGACTGTTTTGTCTATAACTAAATGTCCCGTCGGCAGGCGGAAAGATCGAAAGGTTTCGGTGTTTTGTCTGTGTTTTTGTAAACAGAGTTCGCTATATGGAAACGGTCGACAACAACAAGCAACTATTCAGATATAACCAATCTGTAATTTGTATTCTATTTAAAAAAATTTGGTGCCAGTACGTTAAACAAAGTCCCAAATTCGTGATTGGACACTTTATCGATATTAGTTCCATGTATTCCTATGTCATCATTTATCGAATCTGCTGCTGGGTCGAAGAAACTGACATCTGTGAGGAATCTTGTCATATATAATCTAATATCCAGCGGGGTATCAGCCGGGGAAGTACTTGTTTTCCGTCAGGCATTCACCAGAACTTACTGTGTAGGTATAGTCGAAGTAACTGATATAGTAATTCTTAAAGCTATCGGCGAACTCAAAGGCCAAAAAAAACCAATACAAAGAAATAATGCCGCTACGAATTAGTCCACGTGGACTGAAGAACTGACGGTTTGGATTGGATAATTTTTACTAACCGAGTTTTATGATTGGCTGGAGAGTCATAAAATTAAATTTGAAGTCATGTTACGGTGACCAATAAAATGTAGCGATGAGTACCGTCGTTGTGTCATCAATGTTCAGTTCAGGAACTGATCGCGATTTGAGTGTTGAAATTTGATGTTAGTGAAGTTATAATTAGTTAAAATTTTTGTTATTTGTTTAAAATGTGGCGTCCTTGGACAAGTACTAATAGTAATAACGGGTGTAATAACAACGCAGACTTTTTCCTGTGTAGTGATTCCAAAAGCACTGGTGAACAATGCGAAAAAGAGATACCAGTGAATAAGATTCGGATGCATTTGAATATTGAAACACAGAGAGTATGTTTCAATCTACACACATCGGAAAAGTCTAGGGATATTTTTATAACATACTAAATATCATAAAAATAAACGCATGAGGTCGTTTAATTTCGATTAAATTGGTACACTCGACCACCCTGTAGATTTCTATGGGTTGAACAAAGCCTGCAAAAACGGTAACTAATCTTTTATCAAGTTTTTTACAAAAAATGAATAGCCTGAAAGTGTCGAGTTTGTACATTCTATGCAGTTCTTGCTCAGCAATTAAACTGGAAATATTGTGCTTTAACATGGAACGCCATCACTTACCATTGGCTGAGATGATGAAAATGTAGGGCCGCAAGAAGACAACCGACAATCACAGCACCTGAGTTGGTTAACGTGTTACAGCAGACGCACCAGGTAACCAACCATTGGTCGTGATACTGTCAGAAATCGACTGCATGAAGCAGATCTCCACAACAGAAGGCCACTTAGATGTCCACCTTTGTCGAGAGACAATCGCGGTAGACAATCTTCTAGAATGTTTAGAAATCAATTGATTCAGGAATTCGGTAATTTACTGAATGATCAATTAGAATTAAATAAGCTCAGGTAATTAAATTCATTACAAACTTAGATAAAAATCAGGTACTTGAAATCAGGTACTTCAAATTGTGGAATAAGGTATATATAACATTTAATGTGTAGAATTAGTTATTAAGACACGCCCGAGGAAGCCATTGGCGAAACACGTGTTGCCTTTTTGTAAAACTATCTAGTGTTTTTAGAATACGTCCTTTTTCTTTATATGGCTGATAAGATCAGCGAACCATGGGGGAAATTTACGTGTTCTCAGTGGAACTATTTGAAAGAAGATGCTGTGTAACTTTTGATATAATAAATCTCATGCCGAGTCGAGTCAGTACATTCAAAATCGTCACACCATTCGGTGTTCATACCTAGCTGGAGTTCCAAAATCCTCGGCTCGAGGCAAATGAACAAAATCTATGTATAGAGTAAAAAAATCTTTATCAATTAGTTTATACTACGACACAGTAGAATAAGTATTCATTGAGATGTGAAGCTACAAAAATACATGTCAGTGAAACGGACAAAACTTTTGGAACAACCCAATATTATAAGCGATAGTTTTCGGAGGACCTCCCTGTACGCACCTCGACATCCATCATCTCACAGCAGTATTTCCTTAAAACTCGTATGCAGGTTCCTAAACAATCGAATCGCAGATGGCCAGTGGCCAGTAACTGTTTCCAGCAACATCCTTAATCTTTGCATATGAATAAAGTGATAGCCGCAGACTATACCGTGAGTTCGCTGACTTCCGGAAGTGAAATTCTCTTTAAGGGTAACGCCCATATTCAACGATTTTTTAAACCCATGTTATGGGTCATTGCGAAATACAGTCACGTCTAATTACGGATAAATAAATATTCGTGTGGTGGTACAACGTTGCGTTTTTTTTTTTCGACCAATAATATAAATGATTACGTAGTAGATGATAATTTCATTCACTTTTTCGAATTTTACTACATCTTCATTTAATAACGTATCAAATGACGTTACAAAATCTATTATTTTAGACGCATGTCTCCATTAATATTGGTATTATATGTTAAATGACAAGACACTATATCGGAGATTGTTGCAACAGAACATGGAGTTCCGCAGGGTTCTGTTTTAGGTCCTCTACTTTTTAGAATCTATGTTAGTGATATGATGTTCAATTTATCCGAACAAACTAATATGCATGGAACTGATGTCTCAATTATACTTCGTGTCGAACAAAATATACTGGAGTCTAAAAATTAATGAAATATGGAACAAAGTAATGTTTCTACCCACTCGAGAAGTTTTTTTTTTATTTACAATCAGCCGCATAAACGTGATGGTTATTAGCGGCGGAGTATGTCTATTACAAATCACTGGGTGGTTGTTACAATCTCATAATAAGGTTCAAAGCACCTAAAAAGCAAATCATATTAGAGAATTTTTTTTTAATTTACAATCAGCCGCATAGACCTGATGGTTATTAGCGGCGGAGTATGTCTATTACAAATCACTAGGTGGTTGTTACAATTTCATAATAAGGTTCAAAGCACCTAAAAAGCAAATCATATTGTTCACTGGATGTCGTTCTAGAGCTTCTTTCAAATCTTGAGGTATGTTGTACTTGTTTATTTCTATTTGGAACATTGGACATTCCGTTATAATGTGTGTTACTGTTAAAGGTATTCATGGGTGAACCTTGTATGTCCTATTCGAGTCACAATGACTTTTTCTCTTTTCGTCAGATTTCCATGATCCCACGGTCCTATCGCTGTTTTGATTTCTTTGAGTTTTGACTGTGAATTTTGCCATTTTTTTTATTCCAGATATCCCTCAACAAACTTTCTATATATGTTTTCAAATATGTGTAGGGAGTGAGCAACGAGGCTTCTTGGTTCGGGTTTATCGGCGCCTCACGAGCGCTTCTGTCAGCTGTTTCTCCTCTGAGAAGTATTTTACTTATTTGCACGTGACGAAGGTATAAACACTTCTGTGTAGTAACATGAATAAAGTTTCTATATATCTAATAATTTTGCTCTGAAGGAACTGAAACTGAACCGTGACCCGAGTTATTTAGTGTCTCTAATGAATAACTACTCTCTAACGAAACTAACCATGATAGAGTTTGTATTTTTTAAATCGTTGGACACTGATACGACTCAACCCCGCCGAAATGGAACTATCCCTTACACCGTAGGTTCATTTAATAAAGCGTTTTCAAGTTGCCTCTTTTCATAATGAGCGGCACCTGTTTTGCGAAATTTGGCCACCAATTCTCGAACAATTTTTCCAGAAGCATCTTCGTCGGGACGCTGTTCGTTAAACAATTCAGTGACTTAATTTCCATATTTTTTTGGTCATTTGGTTTTTGCCACAAAGTTCTCTTCCACCCTGTATACTATATACGGTACCTTTGCGATGGGCCACTCTGCATGAATTCTGAAAAAATCATTCTCGACATCCGAATTTCCCTCGTACATTAAACCGGTCCATCAAAATGCGTACAGTCCTATAATTTTCAAAGTGCTACGCTTTCGTATACGAGGGATGTTCAGAAAATAACAGAAACTATGTGTGAATTTTTTTCTCGAATTATTTTAACAAAGCTTTGTCAATAAGATGTTATTCTTCAGACAATAAAGCATATTTTGACTTTGTGTCAAAATATGAACCCAGAAACTTTGATAAACTAGTACATATTGCGCCTAAAAGCTGAAAGAGAAGTATGTTATCTCTCCAAATAAAAAATGAACGAAGATTCGCAACCTTCACGCCAGCTGTCTTCAGACTCAAGTGGACGATCCACTAATAAACCAGGTCGGAGCAAATGTGGGCCAACTCAAAAATTGTAATTTATCAAACAATGAAGTTATTGGCAGACTTTTAACATTATACAACTTCTCAATGAATCAAAAAGACGCAATAAATGGATAAATTATGCATTTCACATTTTATTCATCTTTAACATACTGATTAAAGATTTGAATTAGATATTTTCGTCGCCAGTTTGTTCCACTAGCTTTCATTTTTTTTCTGTATACAGTTATTGTTATTATTATTCAAATCATTAATCTTAATCTTAACTTAGTTTATTGTTTCAGTTTTTTTGTCATACACAAGCTCTATGAGCTTCTGTGACTTGTTATGTTTATTTCTGCATTCCTTCTTGTTTATATGTATATGTTTTCAATCTTATGAAATAAACATTAAAGAAATTCATTAATTGCATCATTTGGAAAAGAAACAACCCTACGCCACTGGCAAAAGAAACATCACTGAAGCAATGAAAACTACTAATTCTTCTACCGACCCAGTATTTTATTGGATACGCGATCTGGCTTTTCCTCAAGGGAGAGTATAATATCAGGTTAGCTGTGGTATCATCGCAGCTCGCTCCCAAGAGAAACAAACAAAAAACGCGCAGTCCTTAGATGGCTTCGATGAAAAAGAACGGTAATTGATCACGGCACATCGTACGTACTGGTAACAAACAACAAAAGTACGAAACAAGTGCATATCAATCAACCTGAAACCGGTCATCTAGATTAAAATGGAAGATATCGGAAAACCGGTCACGGCAAGCGTGCGTCTTTGGGAAACAGTTACGCATCATGCGGCCCTCGGGGCGTGTGTTTCAGAGAAATTGGGATGAATGAGGGAAGATTGACACGTATATAATTATGCCAAGCGAACTAATATGATTGTCTAACCTCTATAACGATATTATTCAGTTGCAAAAATGAAACAACATAAATTGAACAACATCAAACAGCGCTGTTTCGACAATATTCACACTACTACGAGATGTTCAAATGTCAATACAAAAGCGCGGTGTATATAACCACGAATTCAATCAGCCATAAATTACGGTAGTAACGACGCTCAAAAGAAAACTACAATACGTCGAGTGAAACTACCACGAAAATTGAGTAGGTGAGGTCGTAAATACCAGTATTGGAAGGTAAGACAAATTCGTTTGCGTCGCGTGAGCTCAGGCGTAGGCGCATCGGTGTCAACAAGCAATCGTGAAAGGAAGAAAATACCTCAATTTCCGTTTCACAAATGCATCACTATATCAATCAGGTATAAATAAACAAACACTATATCAAACAGGTATTAATAAACATAAGGGCAAACAATTATTTAAATCACTCAGTATGTCACCAATATTCAAATAAATCAATTATAACTTGCGTGCTCCTTTTGGGCCACCCGGTATATGGTGTTAGGCTACCCCGTGGTCCGACGGAAGTGGATCACCCTGTAGTACGGCGGAGATGGATCACCCTGTAGCACCACCAAGATAGATCACCCTGTAGCACCACCAAGATAGATCACCCTGTAGGGCACAACAAGCTGGACCAGTAATGGATCACCAAATAAGATCCAGAAAGATAAATTAAAAAAAAAGGAAAGAAGAAAACCCTACGGAAGAAAATTCTCAATCAGAATCAGATAAAAACAAGGTGAGATTCAACCCCCATTCAATAGGGACTATTTGACTAATCAATACCCCTGGTATATTGGGTGCCCTGTATAACCATATAACCCGTAAAAATCAAGAAAATTGAATGAGTGTTGAAACCTCTCTTCAAAACTGAAATTCAGTTGAGTTACAACGATGGAATCAAAAATTACTAAAATCATTTAAAACACATTTAATGGTAAAATTCTTACCCTGGCCAAGGGGTTTTCTATACGTCTCCAAAAGAGATTAAGTTTCAGACTGCAAATATCCACACCAAAATGACCAATCAGTCTTCCACTATACAATCCTGACTTGTAGAAATAATCCCCGTGAAGGATGGCACAAATACAACCATATATATCCTACAATCAGTCTGATGGTACGCTTGAACTCCGAACCAAGCTATCTTCTATCTAATAGCAAAGATAAACGAATCTAAGCCTAGCACTACTGACGAGACCTGGTGGGTCGAAACAGCGCTATTACAAATACAGCAATCAAGATAATAATGTTTCTAAATATAATTTCGAAGCATTCATCCTTCTCAACTACCTACACAGCAGGTTCTGATATATGCCTACCGGAAAACATCTAATTTCCCGGCTAATACCACGCTGGATAATGAATTATACCCAACAGACATTTATGGAAGATACCTTACAGAGGTATCCTCGCAGATGTTCCATTAGCAGCGGGACCATGCTGGAATCATTAGAATAGATCACATGTCTGTCCGTAGAGTAGGGAGGGTGAGTGTAAGCCCACAGCACTTACGCCACATGTGACCCATTCCACATCCTCCCGAGGAGTTGTCCTCCTAGGACATCGTCAATCCTGTCCTTTCCAGGAAGGTGGACAGGTCACTGGAAGGTATCTCCTTTATATCGGCAGGTGTAGGCCAAGACTCGCCTAACACACACTCTCTTATTGACGATAACTCCGGGCACTCGCATAGGACATGCCTGACAGTCTCAACTTCCTGTTCACACATCCTGCATAGAGGTGTGTCCACTAGCCCCGTATTGTGGAGGTGTTTCATTAGTTGACAGTGGCCAGTCAGAAATCCTACTGTTAAGCGTAGATTTTTCCTGATCATCGCCAGATATTCCTTCGGCGCCAGCTTCCCAGGGTCGCCCAAGGTGATCCTGGCAAGATTGCAACCTGTGATTCTCTCTCATCTCTTTGAAGATTGAGCATGGGTGTAACATTTGGCTAGTTCCGCCATTGTCGAAGTCATCAGACCGTAGGTGTCACTGGGTCCTGAAATTCTTAGTACAGCAGCTTCGTTGGCTGAAGAGTCAGTAATGCGATTACCTTTACTCCTGTCGTGCCCTTCAACCCACCTCAAGATAATGTTATTATCTACCGAGGCTTTGGCTACATTTTGGTGACACTCTAGTATTATCCCTAAGGTTATACGTTGTCTGATCAAGGCTAATAGGGCTTGTCTGCTGTCAGTCCAGATTGTTATGTTTTTGCCGGAAATTCCTTTCCTGGTTATTGCTTCTGTGGCGATGGAGATACCAACCAGTTCTATTTGGACCACGCTGGTATTGTTTCCCATTTCCCACTTCCCACTTAATCCTTAGGCTTAGTGATCTGGAGTACACTCCACATCCTGAGCCTTCTTTGGTTTTTAAGCCGTCTGCATATATGCGTATTGCATTAGTAGCATTTGACTCTGTATTCTGTTTGATTTGTATTTTCTAGGGTTTATTAAACACAAACCTGGGTTAAGTTGAATCATTGGTTGCCTGCAGCAGAGGTTGCGCAGTAAGCGCTCCCCGCCATAGGCCCCGAAAATAGATCACCTGCAGACCGGTTTCGAGGTATTACCTCTCGTCAGTGCAGGAAAGATCTAACCCAGACACCAAAGTGCCAGGGGTTCGATTAATTTCAACACAGCTCAACTACATGTACGAAACCGACTAAAAGAAGGATTATCAACTAGTAACAGCTCTATCTCGTAAACAAAGTCCAAGTCGGGGAAGAAACATTACATGTACCAATACTCTGAGTCTGAGGAGTGTATAGAGGAGAGATATATACACGTACATATAGAATGAAATTTCGAATTATCCATCTTTCTCAACAACCTGATTCATTATTTCTATATCTATTATATTTCCACATCACCTCATTCACCAGTTGATTCGAAAAGATCGATAATGTAACTTTTTCACTTTTTTTCATCTGCTTTTACTACTTTACTTTCATCTGCGAAATCTCACATCTTCATGGCGGTACCTGCTTCGGAAAACCCACTATGCCCGTAGAGTAAAAGTACCACTTTTTGCCTCGTTGCGAATTCTAGAACGCCGCCTACTTTTATCTAGCCATCGGCGCTGACCTATGACCCTAGATAGATATTTATTCGACTGATTCGACATAAATAGCAGCCAGAGTAGGTGATGGCGTTCGATTTATGCAAACCGTTATTAGCAAAACCAATTTTGATTTATATTACTGGTTTTTCGATGAGTTGAACACGACTAATCGTAGAACCAACGTGATATTAGGTTATAGTGATCGATGAAGAATTTTTCACTCAATACATTGATGCTGCTCGTTTTTCCAAATTTTAATTTTATGCCTTTGTTCAGATTGTTACTATATGTTGAACGCACTGTTCCACGTTGGTTTGCGAAATTTCTTTCTTTAGCTTCGGAGATTAGCCCCGAAATGGTCGACCTACAGTAATCCAGGACGGAGATTTGAGGATCCTGGTGGAGACTGATCCATCACATGCGGTTTTTGATGGTTTGAAACGTTTACTACATGGGCTGGAACGTCTCGAGCCTAACATGTAGATGCGCCATCTACATTCACCGCTTCTTCAGTTAGAACTAACCTTCAAAAAAATGCTGTTGAAATTTCATGACATTCTACTCATACGTTTGTGAGTTATTGTGCTACGAGTGATACTACTTTTGTTATTTTTAAAACGATGGATCAAAAACACGCGTTTCTTGAAGGAAATCATACGATACTATTTGAAGATTTGAAACTACTTGCACCCGATCATGGATACCACAGTCGGCTTGTACGGGAAGGCATAGAAATCCATAAACATACAGAAAACTACAACATAAAAGAGGAGGCGATAACGCTTAACCGGATTTGGAATCCCATACTGAAAGATGCTAAGGTGGCAGCTGTGCAACGCAATGTAACAGGTAATAACACTTCGGCCCAAGATGCTAAGGTGGCAGATGTGCAACGCAATGTAACAGGTAATAACACCAAAGATGCTGATGTGGCAGCAGTGCATCGTAATGTAACAGGTAATAACACTTCAGCCAAAAATGCTGAGGTGGCAGCAATGCAATGTAACAGGTAATAACACTTCGACCAACGATACTAAGGTGGCATCTGTGCAACGCAATGTAACAGGTAATAACACCAAAGGTGTTACGGTGGCATCGGTGTAACGTAATGTAACAGGTAATATCACTTCGGCTTCGACGCTTCGAACAAAGATGCTAAGGTGGCAGCTGTGCAACGCAATGTAACAGATAATAACAGTAAAGACGATAAGGTGGCAGCAGTGCGACGTGATGTAACAGGTAATAACACTTCGGTCAAAGATGCTAAGGTGGCAACTGTGCAACGCAATGTAACAGGTAATAACGCTTCGGCCAAAGATGCTAAGGTGGCAGCAGTGCAATGCAATGTAACAGGTAATAACACTTCGGCCAATAACAACGCACCAACTAGAAAGGCGGGCTACCTGTGTCGACATAAATACAGCTTACGAACTAGAAATTACGAGTCTCTACACCAGCGACCTGCCTAGGTCCGAGCGAGTGAAGATATCCCTGTACGCCGATGACACGGCTCTTCTCTCATCTTCCATGGGTCGAGAGCTCGGCGTCGTCTACATGCAACGTGCATTGGACGACCTCGAGCGCTGGTACCTCGATTGGAATTTATAAGATGATGTCAAAATCATACTTTTTGTTTTACTGACATTTAGTTTCAGTTTATTATTAAATAAATATGTTTCAATGCTATTTAAAGACCTGTTCATTTCAACAATTGGCTGATCCAAATCTTCATGTATACAATAAACCAAGCTATCATCTGTAAAAGATTTATACAGTGTGATCCAGATATGTGATTAATATCATTTAGGTAAATAATAAAAAGCAATGGGCCTAACATTCATTGTCAAAAATATTTTTTTTTAAGTCACTAGTATTATAAATCGTTAATGGATGGCGCACGAATGTAAAATTCCTCTCAAACAACATAATAAAGTTTGTGGTCTCAAATTCTATAGTAATACTGAGATGCAGTGAGTCTCCAACAGAGGGCGGACAGTTGTGAAATTTGTTTTGAAGTAAAGAGAAAATTTGCAGTAATAATTTCAAAAAACAATTCAGTCTTGATGTTTTGATTTGAAATTTCATTCAAAATATTAATGGACTAAAAATATTTTTTCAGTGAATAATTGTATTTTTCAAATCATTTTTTTGATTTGATATGTATGATATAAAGTTTTCATTGTTGGAATCCATATTCTGGTTTGCTTTCAAATAATCGAATTAGATTTTAAAATGTATCTTTCGTTTTCGGTATTGAATCACGGGAAATTGAAAATATTTAAATATTTCATCTGTAGTACAAAATTTCGCTAACACTTATAATTCCCAAAATATGTTTTTTATTTTGATTTTCTTTTGAACAACCTTTCAAGGAAGTATAGCGGCATCTGCTTGCGAATAGCTCAAGCAATAATTGATAGTTACGTACGGCGCCATCTGCCCGCAAACTGATCAAGTAATAATTGTTAGTTCCGTACAGCGTCATCTGCCCACGAGTAGATCAAGAAATATCAATGAGGTTACCTACAGCGCCATCTGCCCGCGAATAGATCAAGCAATAATGCCGATTATTCTGTCAATACAGATCTCGAGTTGAGAGTTACAAACCAACATACATACATACAGGTGAAGCTAACATAAAACGTTCAACAAAAAGGGATTTATGCGTCGATATGTGAGAATGGAAAAAACATGACTATATCGTTTCACAACAGAATCAAAACGATCGTCATTTAAGTGGACTGCACGTGGTAAACCGACTCCAAAGCGTGCAAAGACGCAACAGTCGGCTGGAAACGTTATGGTATCGGTATTTTGAGATGTGCATGGTATAATATTCATTGACTATTTCAAAAAGGGAAAAACAATAAACAGTGACTATTACATAGTGTTATTGACAATTCGAGTGAGTGAACAAAGCACCCACGCCGAACCGCTTGGCTACCGACTGACTGAATGGTGTGAACACATATTGATTTATTTATCTAATTTATTGTATGGCAATTCAGACACAGTAAGCTTAAAAGCTAATTCACACAACATAAGCTAATAAAACAAACTTTAGGATTTCACGAACAAGTATCAAGTCAGTTAATATAGTCTGTCGACACGGCAGTTGCAAGCAGAAAGTATTCAGGTTTACCGTTGTAGGATGTTGTGGGACATTCCCCCGTGATCTGTTTACTCGTTTGATATTCCCCGCAGTCGCAGTATGGTTATGGTTGTTTGCCCCACTTGTGCAGGAGGTATGCGCATCTGCCATGTTGCGTTCTGATTCTGTTAAGGGTGGACCAGATTCTGCGTGGTAGGTCAAACCACGAGAGCTTTTGGGTAATGCTGGGCATATTATTACCTTGCTGAGTGGTCCATTCTTGGTTCCATGCATGGATTTCAGGAGCGGATAATTTTGTTATGATTAGCGTCCTCAATGCCTTGATGTATTGGCAGATTTCCATGTTCCTTGATCTTTTTGTATTCTCGTGTAAGGGCTTTTCCACCGCAGCTTTGTGGGGGTCGACTTAATGACACCAGCGATCATCCTCATAGTGATGTCCAGTTGGGGGGTCCATCTTCTTTGCGTGCGGACTGTTGAGCCAAACTGGGGCACAGTATTCATCTGTAGAGAAGACAAGTCCCAGAGTGGAGCATCGCAGCGCAGAAGCTGATGCTCCCCAAGTGGTACCACATAGCTTCTGGATTATGGAAAGTAGCGAAAGACATAGCCTTGCCTTGTGATTTTGATCATAGTCTTTTTGAAAAAATTGCAAATTTGGGGAGTGTTTCTTTGATTTTTTCACTAACATGTTGGTGGAAATGGTATCAAATTAGGAACATATCACCTGTTGAATTTTCAGGAAGTAAAAACTCAGAAGGAAACTTCCAAAAATACCCTTCCCAATCCTGCAACTTTTGTGAGTGTGCTGCATAAAGTCATTTGTAGGAAGGTTGAAGACAATGTTTCAACGTTGATCCAGACATCACAACCACTGAATATTACTGGAGTTTTTTCCGCAACACCAAATCGTTATTTTCAGCACCTCGACACGTGTTTCGATCACCAAGTGATCATCGAAACACGTGTCGAGGTGTTAAAAATAACGATTTGGTGTTGGGAAAAAACGCCAGTAATATTCATTACTACACCAAAGGTTCCAAACAGTGCATCATAATCACAACCGATATCAAAAAATAATTTAGAAGAACCTGGATAAAAATTCTCGCGGACGTAAGAATTTAATCTAACCTTAGGTAATCAGTATTCCGGATTAAGTTTGAAATTGCAAATTAAATCTAACCAAAAATGTTGTTTACTGATTTAACCGTTAATTTTATTGCTTCAATCCAAGATATGTTGATGAGTTATGAAGCAATCAGAGTCTACATTTGAATTACAGCGTCATAAACAAGCTATCCGGATATATCAGCAACAAGTGGTTAATGCCGGTACGTAATAGGTATATCGTATTTAATAATAAAAGTTTTTTTGCCGACGTCATTGAAATTACTCCAGACAAATTAGAATATTTTGGACNTCACTAAAGATTCTGGCGATATCTGAAATTTATTGAAGCATCTGGAGACACCAGTAGATCACCAAAGCCGATTCTGTGACACCAGCCAATGAGAGCGTGGTATAGTTTGATGTTGCGCAGTTACGCTTTGGCTTGATTCGGCATACTATGTATCAGTTTCGCTCGTATCGTTATCTTTCAAGGTCACGCGTACGGTTGAGAATCAAAGAGCATTATCGCGGTTTGAAAGATAACGATTCGAGCGAAATTGATACATAGTACGCCGAACCAAGCCATACTGCGCAAAGCGTAACTGCGCAACACCAAACTATACCGCGCTCTCATTGGCTGGTGTCACAGAACCCGCTTTGGTGATCTACTGACACCCTACATTTTATTCTATGAAAGAGGGACATTGGCAGAACAAGATCTTCAGATGATGTGGTGTTGCAGGTTTTTTCGGGTTTACCTGCAGCTGAAAAAGCAAATGCGCCACTGGAATCAATCGAGTCGCTCCGGGGCGCCATTTAATTTTTGTGGTTGTTTCATAATTTCATAATTTGTATTACTTCCTTTTTTCAATAAAACCATTTATTCAGTAATGATATTAGTAACTTTCCAAATGCCCCTCTCTATACCTATACCGATGCAACTTCATGTATTTTAGGAGATGAAAATATGTACCTAGGTTAGTTTATAACTTGCACAGAAGATGGCAGCGTGTCGAAACAGTTCCTAGCCTCAAATGTTAGTGTTGTGTAAATTGTGAAGTATTTTTTTTACCCTACCAATTCAATTAGAATATTTTTTGTTTCAAACAGCTTTTTGTTGTAGTGCAAATCCTGATCCAAACTGTATCGATAAGATTAAGTGAAAACTTCATAAAAATAGAGTAGAGAGTTTTTTAATTCTCATACAGAATCAGTTAACCAAATGGTTCACCATCAACCAGAATGAAAGGAATGAATGTAAATTATTAGACTTTTCAAACACTTGTTTTGCTTGGTTTCCGGGTTTTGCCGTGAACTTCTTCGGTTATAATCTCCCAACGTTTCAACTACAACTGCGGCAGTCATCTTCAGTGGCGCGGTCGAAGTACTCTTCTTCTTTTTGGTAACACTGTTTTTGACAGATCACGCGTGAATCGTGTCTTGTGTCATTGCCAAACTTGTTCAGTTTGGTGTATAATTTAACTATGAATCGACTTACGAATGAACAACGCTTGCAAATTATTGAATTTTATTATCAAAATTCATGCTCGGTGAAGAAAGTTCATCGTGCACTCCTTCCAATTTATGGGCAGTTTCGTCGGCCTATTGAGGGTGTTATTCGGAAGCTTGNTGACTATTACATAGTGAGGTATGAGGCTTGTACATCTGAACGAACAGCGAAATGAAAGTAGAACTTGCAATTATTTCGGATTGACGGTAATGGCAAGCCCATAGCATAGATTACGTTCTGATGAAGTCACAAAAAGCCTTAACAAGCCGTAAAAAGTAATACGATCGTTTTGTCTGAGATCCGGTAGCGAAAAAGAAGATTATTCAACGGACGAGAAATTTAGTCATTTTTTCGTCAGAATGAATGAGCCAGAGACGAATCCCGTAAAGCCTTCAAGCGAGTAATGATCCGTTCTCGCAGGTAGAATTCTATACTTTTTCGAAATCTCAACAATGACTGACTGTTTTTGATACTTCGAAATATAACCTTTGTCCTCACAGTCAACGCAAATATCACTGATGATGTTTGCCGCAGTAGCAGACGAAACGTTGGGTACTTCAGGTCCATACCAATGTGGTATTTTTCTCTTTAATAGTGTCAGTAGTAATGAATAACTATCAAAACTATATCCATCCAGCAAACAAAGCAACCCAAACAAATATAGATGCGTGATCAAAGTATGATCACCACGCACATTTGCATCTATTGCAGATCTATTACACATCATTTGCAGATTTAACTGCAATCGGCTGGCGGAATTGATTGTACACTGTCTGAGTAGTCAGTTAAATTTTAATGTCTGTGGTGTGTACATATACGGTATTTTAAAGTTTAAAATGTTTTAAAATGTCAAGTACTGATACGGCTGAAGAACCTCCTGATTTGTGTCCCAACACTTCATCTGAAAAATGTTCCTATACCCTATTCCTATTAAGGAAAATTTCGGACGTTTCCTCAGTGCCACTCTGTATAAGCAGCCTTGTCTGGGAAATCACGTGCAGTATGCATCATAATGTTTTAGAGCACTCCGTTGCTTAGATGGACAGAGTACATATCTTTATATTTTCTAAGTACTAATTTTGCAAAAATATACAGGCCGCAGTTCACAAAGAGGGATATAAGAAGGGACACATGTCCCTTGCAAAGGTTCCCTTCTTTAGCTTGAAACACGAACATGATATGCAGTTTGGTGAAAAAATTCACGCAAAAATTAAAATTCCTTTTTTTTTATTTAGATTTTTCACCGGCGTTCACAAATGAAGTGGATCCCTACAAAATTACTATTTGCAGTAGAATTGATGTGGAAAAAGACAGTAAACATTTGAAATGTACTGGTTCAAAGCTAACATATAACGCAAGTTCCTAAATTCAACATTTCTGATGAATAGTAACAAGCTAACGTTTCGAATGGAAAATTTTTATATTTTCATATCATATTCCATG
>NW_019291380.1:11771-80637 GCF_000500325.1 Leptinotarsa decemlineata | reverse complement strand
TACTTTTTTTATCAAAGGAAATATGATTACTAAATTTCAGTTCCATATCTAGCATGAGCCACAGATTCCTCTCACAACTGGAAAATATTAATGACGAATTGTCTAGAAACAGGGTTGAATTGTGTTTGTTTCTTTCTCGTGGTCCTTTGCGTCCAAAAAGCAATACATTAAATTTAACTGGATTCATCGTTAAACAGAATTTCTTCGATAAAGAAGCCAAAGTTTGTAGATCGGAATTCAGATGGTCACAGGCAAGTTGTGTGTCGTCCGCGTAATAGTGAACTGAGAAGTGACGTATATGTTTATGAAATTGCGAAGAATAAATAGTATATAGAAGGGGTCCAAGGATTGATCCTTGGGGCACTCCTCTTTTCATAATTGCAGGATGAGACAGGATTCAATTGAACAGCACAGACTGAATTCTTTCAGATAGATATTGCTCAATAACATCCATTGCATCATCTGAGAATCCTATAAAGTGTAAAATAGCCAGTAAAAGTTGGTGGTTAATTTTGTCAAACACCTTGGAGTAATCAACAAACACGAGATCTTTGCAATAGGAATTACATTGGATTTTTTTCAAACTTCAGGAATAACTCTGTTCTCTGAACAAAAATTGAATATATACTCAAGATAGGATAGGATAAAGGGACAGCAGTGCAAAATCATTTTGACACTAAATTCGTTAACTCCTACTGCAGTTACCTCTGTCAATAATAACCGTATTCTCCCCATCACGCAGTCTGACTTTAGACAAAATTATGGTACCACAAGTGCTCTTTCTAATATTACCGATGGTATTATACATTCATGTGATAAGAATGAAGTAACTCTTTTAGTTTCACGCATTTGATACTATGAACCATGCTTTATTATGGGCAAAACTTTGTTATTACGGATTCGATGAGAAAAGCCAATCTTTTTCCAAGTCTTTCCTCAGTAATAAAACACAGCATGTTCTCATCAATAATAACTCATCATCAGAACTGAACGTATTACATGGGGCACCTCAGAGCTCTAAACTTGCACCTCGTTCAGAGTCGAAAACTATACCGAGTTCATCAGCTGATCGGGCAGCTGCCCTAAGGAGAAATGCTCCAATTCCTGCTCTCTCATGGTCACAGACCATACAGAGAAGGGGATCCGAACTCCTAACGACTTTACAGGCTGTATCCAGTACCATTCTGTCATGTAGACACTCCAAACTCAAAAGTCCACGGCCTCCCTGTTGTCGGAGGAAGTACAACCGTGGAACGGACGATTTGGAATGCAAACTCCTATAGAGATGCATCATTTTTCGGGTTTTCACGTCGAGTTGATGCAGCTCCTCCCGAGTCCACTTCACTACTCCAAACGAGTAGAGTAAGATTGGAACGGCAAGCATATTTATTGCAGCAACTTTGTTCTTTCCCAACAGTTCCGATGACCAGATCTCTCGAAGTTTGTCTGATACTTGCCGCGGAGAGAGGTTTTCACTGCTGTTACCTCTTGTGAGTGGCGTTGGTCCTCCCCGAGGTAAGTATACGTCTCTCCAGAATCCAGATGATGTAGGATGCTCCCATCTACGAGCTGCATATCCTCTCCGTAGTCCCCGCATCGTCCTCTTTTGAGATGGACCATTGCACATTTGTCTATCCTTGTTATGTGATTACACCCTGTATATCGTTTTTAGTTGACATTTGTTAGTAGTGATCAAGGTTGATGTGAAAATATGAGTTGTTGAAAAAAAGTAAAGTTTTTGAAAGACGTCTGACTTTTCTAAAAGAATATAAAATTTCGTTCTTCGACCCGGAATAAATAATAATTTGCAGGTAATTCAAAAACACACACATTTTTTACTTTGATAAAAACTTCATTGAAAATATTTTCATTGTCAACAAAATCAGAAATCATTTGACTTGACTGTCTGCATATAAATTGCCTCAATGACTTTTTGAAGTGGTGAAATATATTGATGTTTTTTGTAATGATAATAATAATACGTCTTCGTTCAACATAAAAATACAGATTTTTTAAACAGAAAAACAAAAAAAAATCCAGTATATGGTGAATATGCGGAGTATCAGCCAAGGCTGTTTTTCAACTCAACCTGGGAGAAACTATAAATAAATAATATGAACACATGAACACAAGTCGAGTTAACAATATCAAAAACTTTTAGTTATTGCTTTACTTTAGACAATTCATTTTAGAAATGCCAAGGTCGGGAACGGACAAGAGGCGTAAATAAGTCTTCAGTCTTTTTTTAAAGTTTACGATGGTGTATGATCGAAATTCGCAGGGTAGTTGATTTTAATATTTGGGTGCATTATTATACACATAAATACTGTCGCAATAGTAAATTTTTGACATAATCAGAGACTCGCATAGTCTAAGTTTCAAGTTTGTGTTGAGCAAATCACGATTAGGAAAAAGCTGTCTGAGAACGTTATAAGGAGATTGGTTCAGATAGCTGACATGTTTAGTAAAGCGAAGATCCAGTTCAAATCACATTCCTAAATTTTTTATCTCGTCCACGGAGGGAAGTATATCGTTTTCGATGCGAACTTGAAAGGTAGAGTTAGTGAGCTCTCTGTTCTTCTTAGCTCCGAACATCATTATTGCGGATTTGTCTGAATTGAGCTGGAGCTTATGGGCAGTAGAAAAGTCAAAGACGGCTTGGAGATCGTTATTAATATGCGACAGAGCAGATGTAGACTCGCCAGGCGAGTCGTCTGGATAGTGATGTATACTGAATTTTTTCCCGGACAGATAAAAGTCACAAATATACAAGCTAAAAAGCAAGGGCCAGGTAACTATGTGTATGCTGCAAAAGTGATTTTTGTGTTAATGGAATTACACGATGATTATTTTTCGGGTGTTGTATTTGTGTGACGGTAAGAGATGACTTTTCTTCTTGTGGTACGTTAAGATTACATTGAAATAAAAGAGTTGACGAATGTCAAAAACACCAGCTTCACAAAGCAATACGTTTTGGTGTTCCTTTGAGGAACTACCTAGGCCTGTGATGCACTGTTTGGAACTTTTAGTGTAGCAATACATTTTGTTCCAACAAACCGTTATTTCAACACCTCGACACGTGTTTCGATCGCCAAGTGATCATCCTCAAGAGGAAGATTAAAACTGACCTCATCATCAAATATGTTCAACCTAATTTCCAAAATCGAAACGAATGATGAACTCAGAAGGAACCGATGAAAAACCATATGCCGCGGTTTGTAAAACACAAGGGAGCAATAGAAAATGCACTGAAACTTATAACGATTATATGGTACCTCACATTCCAATTCGATTACCTGAACACATGTTTCTGAGAAATAAAAATGAATAGAAAGGTTTCAAAAATTTATCGAATTCTATTTATTCAATGAACATCCTCAGTATAACTAAAATACTGACTGAAGTGGAATTAAAGAACCTCTTTGAAAAAACCATACACTTGTTTTTTTCTGGGCACATTCTGAAACCATTACATTTCAACCAGCTCTCAAAAAGAGAGCAATGCGCCTTGTAGGTTATTCTGTTATTATGTAATTAATAATATAACTAACATCCTCAGTATAACTGAAATGGACTGAATGAATGACAAATAGTCTGGCGGTGTAGCTTCACAAGATAGCCGCTATCAATTGTCAAAGTTAGAAAGTCCCTGTTGGGACTCAACTAACAGGAACGAAACTGCAAGTAGATAAATTCTTCATTACATTTACTAATAATAATATTAAGTGATGAAACTCACCCTGTTTTCGTGAAAGCTGTCTAGGTATATGTAATTTTGAAGAGCACAAATTTTCATGGATAACACACGTCACAAATAAAACAGTTAACTGGAACGACCTACAAACTAGAGAATATCTCGTTGTCATTGAGGAAGTATGTACCATTGACTGCAGCAGCTCAAAACTGGTCAAAGCTACCCCAGAGGACAAAATCACCCCAATTGACGGTAATATTGAAAAAATAACAATAAATTGAAAATTTGCAAAAATGTATTGAATTCTATTTATTTGATAAACGTCATAAGTATAACTGAGAAACAACTAAACTTGAATCTATATAGCAGATCTCGTTATTACATTCATTCCCAGGTTATTTGAACGATTAAATTCCAGTTGCTGTAAGCATCGATTCTCAATAAGGTGAATAAAGACCTCTTCTAGAACTTGTTCTTATCGAAAATCTGTGTCCGCAATAAAATCCTCTATTCACCCCTCGAAATCCACGGAATGCACCAAGTCCTCTGGGTAATCTATGAGTCGAAAAAATGCCTGGGCGATTCGTTCTTTTTGACATCACTGTTCCAGGACACCACGTGACAATCTGGTGCACTCTGGTTGCCTGGATGGTCTATCTGCCCTGTCTGGCGAGCTGAGAGGCAACCTACCTTGTCTGTCTGAATAATACTGAAAAAATAACGAGACATTGAAAGTTCTCAAAAATTCATCGAATCCTATTCATTCAATTAACGTCCTGATATTTTTTTGTGAAGATCAAATCTTCTTTCTGCGCAGTCATGAGTCTCATTGAATACCATAAAATACCAAATAATTTGTGGGAGATTAGGCTTTAAAAGATTACTAGGTATGAAATATTCTTGTATACGAGTCTAATTACCTCAATATTGATTAGTTTAGTTTAGTTTAGTTTTTTTATTGGTCACAAGTACACCATGGTGTCTGGACAAGTCACATAAAATACACATATATGACATATATAAAATTGTAAATTATAAAGCATTTACATTGTAAAATTACAACATGATTACTAACACATGACATATGAANATCGTTTATATATATAAGAAACAGCAAGGGTCCAAGAATACTGCCTTGTGGTACTCCATATTCTATTGGGGATTGTTTACTGAATTTATTGTCATGGTACACAGATTGTGTTCGATTTGTCATATAAGATCGCATCAAATCAAGAGATATACCTCTGAGACCATAGTATTCCAGTTTTTCGAGTAAAATATTTTTTGAGACACAATCGAAAGCTTTACTCAGATCAACAAATACGGCCAAAGTTGATACTTTGTCTTCGAATCCCTCTCCTATGAAATTGGCTAGCTCAAAAACTGCCCCAGCAGTACTTTTCCGCTTTCTAAATCCATACTGCGAACTCGTGAATAAATTATTTTGTTTTGTTGTTTGAGGGTGGGATTTCATTAATTATTTCATTTACAATATTAACAAAGTAATTGTTGAATTCTTCGGCAGATATCGATATGATATTCTTCATGGTTCGTTGAAAAAGGCACTAAACTATCAACAAATACTAGTTATTTTGATCATTCAGTCATGTTGAAATTGGGAAATGAAAAACCGGATTGAAACAAAATTATGCCATAGTGGAATTATCACTGATCATAACACAGATGTACATGAAGTGTTGTCAATTTCTCACTCTAATGAAAATATATTAAGTTTGAAACTATTTCAATTCAATAAATGATAACTAATCTGACCTCATCATCAAATACGTTTAACTCAATTTCCAAAGAATGACGAACCGATTAATAACCATATGCCGCAATTTGTAAAAAGCAATGGAAAATGTACAAAAAATTAAAAGTTTTCAAAAATTTATCGAATTCTATGTATTTAATGAACATCTTCAGAACTAAAATACAACTAAAGTAGAAACCATATATCTTATGGTATTTATTCAATGTCACTTGCTGCAACCATCAATTCTCAATAAGGTGTATAATGACCTCTTCTATAACTTGTTCTCATCGAAGATCTGTTTCCGCAATAAAATCCTCTACTTATCCCTCGTGATCCACGGAATGCACCGCGTCCTCTGGGTGGTCTATGCGTTGAACTTGTTCTTATCGAAAATCTGTGTCCGCAATAAAATCCTCTATTCACCCCTCGAAATCCACGGAATGCACCAAGTCCTCTGGGTAATCTATGTGTCGAAAAAATGCCTGGGCGATTCGTCCTTTTTGACATCACTGTTCCAGGACACCACGTGACAATCTGGTGTATTGTCATAGATATGTGGAATACTCAAAGTTTCGCTTTCAATAGAAAATTTCGATAATAAACTTAATATCATAAAGCAAATTTCAGTAAACAATAGATTTAAAGCTGAATTAATAGACAGACTTCTTTCCAAAGAAGTCAACACAAAAGCGATTCAAGATGTTTTTTCTATTTATAACTTAGGTAATCAAAATTATTGAGCTTTAACATATTTTGGACAAACAGTAGAAAAAGTGGCTTCATTTTTGAATAAAAGAAATATTAAAATTGCATATAGAATAGGTGATACGTTGAGAAAGTTAGTTGAAAATGATAATGACAAAACATCTAAATTTGAGACATCAGGAGTATACTTACTAAACTAAAAATTTCAAACATTCTAATGGATGACTAACTTGATTTAAATAGGTTACCATTTTCGAACTAACTGGTTGTCTTAAAAACCGATGAATTATTATTAATGATGTAATATGCTTGGAAAATGATATCGTAATTGATATTGTATGAAATTGAGGAATGAAAAATCGAAAAAACTATATTGTAAATAGATTATTCATAGTGTAATTTTCATTTATAACAACACAAATACACTTGCATTGTTGTTGAATATTTATTCGCATGAAGTTTGAAACCATTTTAATTTTCTAAGGGTTTTTCATTTCTGTTGTTTCTCTATTTGTATAAACCTGTCATGCCTGGGCGATTCGTTCTCTTTGACATAACCTGAAAATGGGAATATATTTTAGCTACGTTGTCCTTGACTCTTACATTATATTATTTCGCATTGACATAATGAAATGACACGACATGACGTAAAAGAAACAGTCGTACATAGTGTAACAAAACGGTAAGCAGGAACTTTTTGAACATTCCTACAACCACCACCAGCGAGGGCTTTTCACCTCTCTGGGCTCGTAAAAGTTGCGAGTACACATAGTAGTGCCCTTGGGGCTCTATGAACTTGGCTTCGCTTCACTTTATACTTCATGTTATGTCATCTTTCTTCTTCTCTCCCTATCTTCTCTCTGCCATTCTCTTCGATTCCTCAACAGAAGAAACCGGCTTAGCCTAATCTGTGAATATTTCTGTATAATGTATACCCTAAGTAGTACAGATGAACTGTGATTTTGAACTTGTGACAATACATATTCTTGATTGTTTTGTATGGTTCACTTTTCATGCACATCTTACTGCTGGTGTAGTTCAAGTAAACGATTTAGTGCAATCTACCTTCCAACGCCTGATGCTTTGTTTACATTTTTTCCAAATCAATTCGATGGGATTGAAAACACAAGGAGGAAGTCTCAGTAAAGTGTGTCCTTACTTTTCAGCAATACTCTGAAGGGCATACACTTTTTCGAATGTTTTTGTCTGTTAAACTTCAAGTAGTTAGTTTTTGATATAGTTATCTTCAAAATAAAAAGTTTTATACATTACAAAATTTTTGTATTTCATCTTTAATCGAATTTTTATTCGGTACTTTGATGAGCTGCCGCGAATGATACGAAGCGTTGTCAAGAACTGTTATACTATTCGCATCCAAATTTGGGATCAATGTGTTTTCAAACCATTCCCCTAAAACATTAGCTTCCATGTTCTTATGACAGTCAACATGACAGTTCTCAAATTTTTTTCCACATAATTTCAAAGAATTCAGAACCCATTCTTCACTTCCTATGCAATGCACAATGATTAGTCGCGATTCTTTGTTTGCAGGCATGTTAGGTGTACACATTCTCGAACCATTAGTCCACCCTTTCGTAACTGTGTCGTGAGTGTCATACCAAGTTTCGTCCAAATGGAAAATTTGCCATTGTTCTTGTCTATATTTAGTTATTTGTTCTAAGTATTTGTTACGCAATTCCACTATTTTTTTGCTTTCCATAACTGTTTGACGTTTATTTATTATTTTAAATCTAAATCCTAGTTTCATCCAATTCTGAAGAGTTTTGTCACAGCAGCTCACATTATGGCCGGAAGTATTCAATTTCAGTTGTAGGAATCTCATTGTTTTTGTAACAGTCGTATATTGTTTTTTTTATGATTTTATTAGATGAACATCTAAAGGTTTTGGTACTCCCGTATCACATCGCGTCTTGCGTTCATAAGGTTTGTTTTTGACTGTTTTACGTACAGTTGAGAAAGAAATTTCGGTCAAATCTGATATTGCTTCTAATAGTTTGTTTCCCTCAAAACCAAACTTAACATGTAGATTCTTATATACATTGAAACATACAAACGTACTCTTTGTGTTTCAATATTCAAATGCATCCGAATCACTTCACAGGAAAGAATCTGCGTTGTTATCACACTCGTTATTACTATTAGTACTTAATGAATCGAAGAGGTTTTTTTGTATTGAAGTGTATAATTTTTAGAATTCTCGCAAAGCGCTTTCGACTTTCGTCATCATCAGTGCTCACCTGAAAGTAAGTGATCTAATTGAAAAGGAAGTTTAGTGAAAATTGAAGTTGTACGATTTTTTTAATAATCTTTAAGGTTAAGGAATCTATTATTATTTTATTATCTGTACAATATCTAGATAATAAAAATTTCCTTAGACTTGACTTGTTTGAAGAGTTGGAGATTTCTAAAGAACTTTCCAATAATGATCATTGTTTGAATACTCAAGTAAACTTAAACAGAGATTTCCTTTCCCTTCATAAAAGGATTATGAATTATTAATTAATCACATCTCACTAATACAATGTATTCAATATTTTTTCTCTACATAATTAATCAAATCCATAATGTATCACTCCTCAAGTTGGTACCATTATTTCAACATGACACTTGACACATTCTGTCTCAAGTTGTCCTTCTTCATATAATACTTTGACTGAACCACATGGCCTCAATCCAAAAATGTATTTTCTTGGCTATAAGCCTATTTTGTTTTATATATGTCAAATATTACAAATGTGCAATGTACTAAATTTGATACTTCCTGTTGCCTGACAAGTAAGTAATCTTAAACAATTTTTCCAAATTTCTTAACCTTAAAGACCATTAAAAAAATTTTACAACTTCAATTTTCATTAAACTTCCCTTTCAATTAGATTACTTTTTCTTGGCTACACGCCTATTTTGTTTTATATATGTCAAATATTACAAATGTGCAATGTACTTAATTTGATACTTCCTGTTCTCTGACAAGTAAGTAATCTTAAACAATTTTTCCAAATTTCTTAACCTTAAAGACTATTAAAAAAATTTTACAACTTAAATTTTCACTGAACTTCCTTTTCAATTACATCACTTACTTTCAGGTGAGCACTGATGATGACGAAAGTCGAAAGAGCTTTGCAAAAATTTAAAAAAATATACACTTTAATACAAAAAAACCTGTTCGATTCATTAATTCAATTAAGTGTATTCAGCTTTTCCAAATCTATCTATTAGTACTTGTCCAAGGACGTCACATTTTAAACGGAAATCAAAAATTTCAAGTAATTATAACTGCACTAATATCGAATTTCAACAATCAAATCGCGATCAGTTCCTGAGCTTTTCATTGATAACACGCTGGGTATATTCGTCTCCGTAACATGACTTCAAATTTAATTTTATAACTCTTCAGCCAATCATAAAACTCGGCTAGTAAAAATTATCCAATACGAACCGCCAATTCTTCAGTCCACAAGGACTAGTTGGCAGCGGCATCATTTCTTTGTATTGTTCGCCGATAGCTTTAACTATTCACAATCCCGGTTACTTCGATACAACTGAAATTTTCTATAAAGTTGGGAAGTATATGTAATGTAACGGTCGAAAACTTTATGCGAACTTTGAAAGCTTTGAAGGCGAGTTATTTTTAGTTGAAGTAAATGAACACATCATCAATAATGAGTTTCTCTCTCGGGGAAACTTATTAATGGTCAATGGAGAGGAGTGGCATTGGGGACGCTGAATTTAATTTGGTGGTTTTCGTTTCAACGCTTTTGCGATTCGGTTAGGATTGACAGTCCTAATAATGGTGTTCACTTGTAGATCGATTTTCTAATTATGAAGGAGCTATATTGACCCTTTCCTGATAAAATCGAACCTGTCGAAATTGATGAAACTGATTGAAAGCTTGAAATCTCATATGTGTGTGAAACGGGTCTTATTCATAACTTATTCATTAGCAATTCAAATTTTTTCTGTGACATGAATATAGAACAATCTTGGAACAATCCAAAGAAACATATTTGGAACCCATAATGACATTTTGTTCTGTCATCAAATTATCAGTGTCATTTTCATCAGTTCAGCATGAATTCAAAATTATAAGTGATATGCCAAAATGAATCCAATTTCTTTCCCGACAATAATATGTCTGGTAGAGAAGTCATTCAAATCCATATTGGTCAAGCGGGTGTTCAAGTAGCGAATGCCTGTTGGGAACTATACTGCTTAGAACATGGAATCAAAGTAGACGGAACCATTTACGATTATGATAGGACTGATTCAAGCTATGGGGCCTTTTTCAACATCACTGGTGCAGGACAAGCGGTACCGAGAGTCGTCATGGTAGATTTGGAGCCAACGGTTATAGACGAAATTCGTACTGGATATTACCGCAATTTCTTCCATCCTGATCAGCTGTTAACGGGTAAGGAAGACGCAGCAAATAACTACGCAAGAGGAAAATATGGTATAGGAACAGAAATGCTGGATTTGGCTTTGGATAGAACTAGGCTCGTTGCAGAAGATTGTGGCCGTCTTCAGGTAGGTGTGTTGAAATATAATTACTATTTTTTCTAATGTGTATTTTCTTCGATTTTCTCTGATACACTTGGGAAAGCTCGCCCTCCTCGGGGCTTCGGGGGAAAGGGTCTGACTAGCGCAAACTACGGTTGAAAAAAAAATAATGCTTGCCGTTCCAATCTTACTCTACTCGTTTGGAGTAGTGAAGTGGACTCGGGAGGATCTGTATCAACTCGACGTAAAGACTGGAAAAATGATGCATCTCTATAGGAGTTTGCATACTAAATCGTCCGTTCCACGGTTGTACTTCCCCCGACAATAGGGAGGCCATGGATTTTGGATTGTCTACATAATAATAATAATAGCGTTTATTGCCCAACAGTGTCCCATTTACAGAGCAAAACTAACATACTTGAAGGATTAATACTATTTGATATAAAAACATAAATGACTTATAGGTACGCACGAGACTTATTTTTGATTTCACAAATACTGCAACAAAAATATCGATGTTAGTAGAGAGCTTGTTCGCATTACAACACATCAGATTGATTGGTGATTTCAACATTAAGTTAGTTTGTGCCCTTTTGCATAAAAAAGTATTGATGTACCTAGAAGATATTCTTGGGACAAATATATTAATTTCTGATAACAGTACAGGACAATCCAATTTGCCATTCAATAGCTTATATAGAAATAAAACAGATGCCTGATTTCTTCTTTTTTCTAAGGCTACAAAGTCAAATCTGCATAGCAGATCAGGGTAATCATAATGTAACAATTTTACATTTAGATATATTCATTATGTCTACATGACATAATGGTACTGGATACAGCCTGAAAAGTCGTCAGGAGTTTGGATCCCCTTCTCTGCATGGTCCGTGACTATGGGAGAGCAGGAATTGGAGCATTTCTCTTAAAGGTAGCTGCCCGAGCAGCTGATGAACTCGGTATAGTTCTCGACACTGAACGAGGTGACCACAACTATGTCACCTAGTTGGAACCCGTTCAGCAAAAGCTCAGATAGAAGCCGCGGAGATCACCTCACTTCTGCGGAAACACAAGGATAAACCAATGCATGGGGTCTTCTTCAATAACATTGGATACCTTGGCTCATCAAAGCGCCTGACGTTCGCTTTTCTCAGGTCGGGTGGGTTGAAGTCGGAAACTGAGGGGTCCATCATGGCTTGCAAGGATGGTATCTTCAACACCTTAGTCTACCGCAGTCGCGTGATGGGTATAGAGGTTCCTGACACAAGGTGCAGGACCTACCGCGAGAAGTCCAAGACCCTAATGCACTTGTCATCAGCATGTCCAGCATATGCGGTCTCGGCCTATATCCATCGATGTAACGCGGCCCTAAGAGTACTATATTACCATCTACGGCACTCTTACGGTACTGACGAGACATCGGTGTTGCCCTACGCTGCGGGTGATATTGAATCCGTGGTGGGGAAAGAGAAGTACAGAATTTATTGGAACTATTCGTTCTCTACCCTCAGGCTCATGCAAGCTAATGAGCCTGATGTACCACCAGAGCAAAACGATATTTGTCGTGTAGTTTTCAGCTCCTGGCGAGACGAATATCGTCAGAAAAGCGGAGGAAAAAGAGATGAAATATCGAGATTTTCTCTTCGAACTCCGCAGACTCTATCCAGATCACTTGGTCAAGATGGTTGTTCTGATTATTAGAGTCCTTGGTGGAATGATGCCCTCTCTACTCTCGAATCTTAAAGTCATACCGGCTTGCCGCACTAAGGCAGAAATCTCAGCCGGATAGATGCAGAAGGCTGTCATTCTTGGCTTACTGCGCTTGCTCAGGGCACATAATTCTCTGATCCAATGATCACTTACCCCACGATATGGGGAGTGGTCGTGGTTGATAATGCTGGCGCGCCCTCCTTAATGTATCGGGGCTTCGGGCGATAGGGCCTGACCAGCACATTCTTTGGGAAAAAAAATAATAATAGATTTTATTGCCCCAAAGTGCAATATAGAATTATGAAATAGAATACAAACTTAAAATACAAACTTATATGGTAATCCGGCAAAAGGCAGAGTTCGGTCTTGACGGTAAGGAGAGTTTTCGAAAAGAAACTGAAAATTTTATGTAAGACACAGAAAATATATTTAGTGAAGATTATAATTACCATGAAGAAAAATACAATATATCAGACCACCCAAACTAATCTGTAATCAATTTTTGTCAGTTGCAATAGATGTGGTGACTGATCTTTTAAATGCAAATAGAGACAGATTTCTCATTTCTCATGTCCGTATTGTAAGAAAAAGATGACTTGAAAAGAGAAGTTTTGAAACGAGGAATTGTAAGTCGATTTTCAAGACGGATATTCACATCGTGGATTTGTGAGCGAAATCTCACTTTACTGTAAAGATATCGCGGTTTTTTAAAAAACAACATTTTGTGTATGAGAGAACAAAAATGAACTAAATGCCTTCTTCTCATATCTATCCAGCCCAGTTCAGAAAATGCAGGCGAAATATGACTACGTCGACGGAAATCACATATAATCCTGACACATGAATTTTGTATCATCTGAAGTCGGCGACTATCAGTTTGCAATAAAGCAGGCCCATATATGCAGTCAGTATAGTTAAGGTGTGAAAGAACAAGGTTATCGCATAACATGATCTTACATTTTTTTGTTAATAAATGTCTATTAGAGTAAATAAGTTTCAAATTACTAAATGCTTTTTTATCAATGGAAATAGGATTACTAAATTTCAGTTCAATATCTAGCATGAGCCACAGATTCCTCTCACAACTAGAAAATATCAATGACGAATTGTCTAGAAATAGGGTTAAATTGTGTTTGTTTCTTTCTCGTGGTTCTTTTCGTCCAAAAAGCAATACTTTAGATTCAGCTGGATTTATCGTCAAACAGAATTTCTTCGATAAAGAAGTCAAAGTTTGTAGATCGGAATTCAGATGGTCACAGGCAAGACGAATATCACTTTCTTTAAAGGACATGTGAAGTTGTGTGTCGTCCGCGTAATAGTGAACTGAGAAGTGACGTATATGTTTATGAAATTGCGAAGAATAAATAGTACATAGAAGGGGTCCAAGGATTGATCCTTGGGGCACTCCTCTTTTCATAATTGCAGGATGAGACAGGATTCAATTGAACAGTACAGACTGAACTCTTTCAGATAGATATTGCTCAATAACATCCATTGCATCATCTGAGAATCCTATAAAGTGTAAAATAGCCAATAAAAGTTGGTGGTTAATTTTGTCAAACACCTTGGAGTATTCAACAAACACGAGATCTTTGCAATAGGAATATCATTGGATTTTTTTAAACTTCAGGAATAACTCTGTTCTCTGAACAAAGATTGAATATATACTCAGGATAGGGTAGAATAAAGAGACAGCAGTGCAAAATCATCTTGACACTAAATTCGTTAACTCCTACTGCATTTACCTCTGTCAATAATAACCTTATTCTCCCCATCACGCAGTCTGGCTTTAGACAAAATTATGGTACCATAAGTGCTCTTTCTAATATTACCGATGGTATTATACATTCATGTGATAAGAATGGAGTAACTCTTTTAGTTTCACTCTTTTAGTAACTCTTTAGTTTCACTATGAACCATGCTTTATTATGGGCCAAACTTTGTTATTACGGATTCGATGAGAAAAGTCAATCTTTTTCCAAATCTTTCCTCAGTAATAGAACACAGCATGTTCTCATCAATAATAACTCATCATCAGAACTGAACGTAATACATGGGGTACCTCAGAGCTTTAAACTTGCACCTCGTTCAGAGTCGAAAACTATACCGAGTTCATCAGCTGCTCGGGCAGCTGCCCTAAGGAGAAATGCTCCAATTCCTGCTCTCTCATGGTCACAGACCATGCAGAGAAGGGGATTCGAACTCCTGACGACTTTACAGGCTGTATCCAGTACCATTCTGTCATGTAGACACTCCAACCTCAATAGTCCACGGCCTCCCTGTTGTCGGGGGAAGTACAACCGTGGAACGGACGATTTGAGATGCAAACTCCTATTGAGATGCATCATCTTTCGGGTTTTCACGTCGAGTTGATACAGCTCCTCCCGAGTCCACTTCACTACTCCAAACGAGTAGAGTAAGATTGGAACGGCAAGCATATTTGTTGCAGCAACTTTGTTCTTTCCCGACAGTTCCGAAGACCAGATCTGTCGAAGTTTGTCTGATACTTGCCGCGGAGAGAGGTTTTCACTGCTGTTACCTCATGTGAGTGGTGTTGTTCCTCCCCGAGGTAAGTATACGTCTCTCCGGAATCCAGATGGTGTAGGATGCTCCCATCTACGAGCTGCACATCCTCTCCGTAGTCCCCGTATCGTCCTCTTTTGAGATGGACCATTGCACATTTGTCTATCCTGAATTTCATACCGATAGCATGCGTGTACTCTTCCACCACCCTCAAGGATTATTATTATTATTATTATCATTATATATCACGTTGTAGGGCTTCATAATTTTTCGAGCCTTTGGAGGAGGCACTGGAGGTGGCTTCACGTCTCTTTTCTTGGAACACCTGGGTATCGACTACAGAAAGACTAGCGTTCTGGAGTTTGCAATCTTCCCAGCACCTAGAGTATCGACCATAATCGTGGAACCGTATAATGCTGTTTTGGCAACCAACGCTTCGATCGAGCATGAGGACGTGTGTTTCGTGATGGACAACGAAGCCGTCTACGACATTTTGAACAGAAGCCTGGACACCCCGCGACCAACGTACACCAACCTGAACCGCCTCCTGGGGCAGGTGGTTTCTGCGGTAACTGCTTCTTTGAGATTTGAAGGGGCTGTGAACGTAGACTTGACTGAATTCCAAACTAACCTCGTTCCGTATCCGAGGATCCATTTTCCCTTGATCACCTATGCTCCATTCATACCTGCGAACAAAGCATCCCATGAGCAGTTATCTGTTGCGCAACTAACGAATGCCTGTTTCGAACCGGCCAATCAGATGGTTAAATGTGACCCTCGTAAAGGTGAGTGAAATAATATTATGACTTATCATGTTTGAATTCCATTTGAGTATTTTAGAGTGGATGTTTCTCAAAAATATATAATATAATAATAATAAATCGGCTTTATTGATGCTACATAAAAAAACAATACAAAGATACATTTGAAAATGAAAATAAGTTACAGGAGATTCTGGTACTCATCGGCGAAGTCCAGCTCAAAGCTATTCTAACTCAACCAACAAGCACCACTCCATAATGCACATACAAAAATAAAAGACACTTAACAGTGAAGAGAGTTGATAAATGAATAAATTTAATTGATCTGTTGTTTATTAATTTGTCCAATGAGCAAAAGTTGACATTACTGACGATCATAGATATAATTTTTATATTTGCTTTTGAATTTCCTGATATTTAATCACTTCAATTGCAATGAATTATAGTTTTACAGCACCGAAAAGAAATGATCTCTGAAACTGTGCAATGCAATGTTGTGGCATAGTTAATTTGTTCTCATGTCTAATGTTTCTTGAGTGAATATATTCACGCAGAATTAGTTTTCGTATTAAAAGAGAAGAATGAGGAAGAGTAATCAATTTATGACCAAAACAACCCAAATGATGAATCATACGGTTATTCATATTGAGCCAGCGGGAGTTTTTGAAGGCTTCAGAAATTGAATCATACCTACGAAGTCCATAAATTAGGCGGCAACAAGAATTTTGCACTTTTTGTATTTTTTTATGTGAATCATATAAGTATAGCACATATATGAAGTCACAGTAGTTGAAATGGCTTAGCACCAAACTATCATAGAGCATTCTTTTCAGAGGTTGACTCAAAGTAAAACGATTACTGTATAATATTAAATGACATATAAGCTTTTGTCACAAAATTTTTTACATTACTAGTGAATCTAAGATCAGTGTCAAGCATCACCCCTAAGTTTTTAGCTGTATTGACAAGAGTCAAGATAGTATGACCTAGTTCTAAATGGAAATTGTTTTCTGCAAATTTACGATTCTGCTATTCAAAATGCATCATCATTGTTTTATTAGGATTACCTTTCAAATCATGTTCATATGATAGTTCATTGATCAAATCAAGATCAGTGATGAAGAGATTTTGTGACTCAGCATACTCATTTAAAGTGCATGTAAAATTGTATGTCATCAGCATACGCCTGTATTTGACACTTCTTGATGGACGAGATAATGTCAGAAGTAAAAATGATGAACAATAAAGGTCCCGAAATGGAACCCTATGGCACTTCTGATGAAATATCAAGAGATAAGGGGTGATAGTTATCGCTAATAACTATCAGAATTCAAATTAAAGTTTTACTCAGTGATGAAGAGATTTTGTGACTCAGCATACTCATTTGAAGTGCATGTATAATTGTATGTCATCAGCATACACCTGTATTTTACACTTCTTGATGGACGAGATAATGTCAGAAGTAAAAATGATGAACAATAAAGGTCCTAAAATGGAACCCTGTTGATAGTTCATTGATCAAATCAAGATCAGTAATGGAGAGATTTTGTGACTCATCATACTCATCGATTTTAAAGTGCATGTATAATTGTATTTCATCAGCATATGCCTGTATTTTACACTTCTTGATGGACGAGATAATGTCAGTAGTATAAATGATGAACAATGAAGGTCCCAAAATGGAACCCTGTGGTACTTCTGATAGATATCTCCAAATAATTTTTATAATTTCGAGCTAAAAGAAACGATGAGTTGTGAGGATGAACTGCAGAATCAATCGTTTTCGGATTTTTTTCTCCTATTCTATTTCTCTTCAAATCATGGGTACACATTACAAAATATAGATTGAAGAAACTATTGCCACAGAAATGCTTGATCAAATTCAAAATTGATAATAAATGTAAACTTGCAATTAGGGTTTTCTGATATATCGGTAAGAATATTATTATGTTTGTGCAACTATTCATAGTAAAAATGCAAAAAAAATGTTTGGAAGGAAAAACGTGAAAGTTGTTGACCCGTCAAAATTAGGATATTTTTCTCATCTTCATTGTGGGGGCCCTTCCCTCGTGGAGGTCCCGAGCAGTAGCCCCGCCTGCCCTCCTCTAAATCCGGTCCTGGAAATACCATTCAGCTACAATGTTAAAAGCAACAAGATTTCTCTTTTTGTCAGCTTCAATTCTAATTATATTGTCATGCATTCAATTTGCTTGAAAGTGTATCTAAACCTTTATTCGAAATTCCCATGAGAACATTTCTCATTTTCATTCGAAAATGTATTTGGTTCTGTATAAACTCATCATGTACTAATTTCATTCCAGGTAAATATATGTCTTGCTGTTTACTCTACAGAGGCGATGTGGCTCCAACCGACGTTAACAACGCCATCATGAACATAAAAAGTAAACGATCGATACAATTCGTAGACTGGTGTCCAACAGGGTTCAAAGTAGGGATCAACTACATGCCACCCGTGGCGGTACCTGGTGGTGATCTTGCTAGAGTAACTAGGGCTGTTACGATGCTTTCTAACAGTACTGCTATAAGAGAGGCTTGGGAGCGGTTGCTCCAGAAATTCAGTTTGTTGTACTCGAAGAGATCATTCGTTCACCACTACGTAGGTGAAGGTATGGAAGAAGGAGAATTTCAGGACGCTAAAGAGGATCTTCAGGCTTTGATTTTGGATTATAAAGAGGTTGACAGCTGATTCCCTGTATACTTAGCTATGAAGATATATTTGAAACTGATTGAAGAATCCAAACAAAAATAATACGTGACGCTTTGGAGCACTGTGTAAGAGGACGGAAATGTATTCAACCCCGTTTTTAAAAATCGCTGATATTGGATGGTCTTTTAATATCATGACACAGCAGTCATGATATTAAAATATGATATGATATTTCACATGAAATATAAAATATTATATAAAGTTTCGTGATATCATTGTAATATAACAGATGTCGTAATAGTAATGTCTCAAATAACGTAGATTTCAATGTTGCCATTTTGGTGTGAAATTGGTTGTATTGAAGGTGATACCACCATATTGTTACAGTTACAGGAAATGCTATTATTACAGAGTATATATGAAATAAATATTGAAAATAATGGAATATAAAAATGTATAAAAGTAAATGCTAAAACAAAGTATATATAAAACATTCGTATACGTAGAATTTCAAAAGAGGAATGAAAAATTGAGTATATTACAAAAAAAGTTACAAATCATGCAATGTAGCAGTACTGACACAAATGTTCTTACTAATAGTATTAAAAGTGATTGTGGATATTGTGGATACATGGTATCAAGGCGTTCAGAGAGTCGAAATGAATGTTGCAATGTTCACAGATTTCATTGAAGCTACTGCGCATAAAATTCAATGGTTATCGTGGCATAAAATTTGTGCGTGATGCTCCGCAATAGAATTTCAGATTGTGCCGACCTTCACTTCTTGGTACTGAGAAATTGATACTGTCGTATGTTATACCAAGATCTTTTATCTCATGTACGCGGGTGATTGTAGTATTGTTGATTGAGTAATCGTATATTGAAGTTCGCTTTTTTGTTGTAAATTATATTATTTTACATTTGGATACGTTTAGTTGTAGACGATTATTATTACACCAAAGTTTCATTACATCTAATTCATGTTGTAACTACACGTTGACAGTCAGTAATGTCGTCGATTTTATAATATAGTTTCAGGTCGTCTGCTAATAGAATATCCAAAGAGGTTGTCAAGTCATTAATGAAAATTGAAAATGAAAGAGGTCCAAGATTAGAACCCTGTGGTACCCCAGATGTAACTATGTACTGAGCCTATTTGAAAGATTCATATTCGACGAATTGTTTTCTGTTAACTGAATATGATTCAATTAGAGTAAGCAGTTGGTTAGAGAGTCCCAATTATGTCAATTTGCTGAGAAGAACGTAATGGTCTATTTGATCGAAGGCTTTTTGAAAGTCTAAATGAACAACATCGAGTTGTTTTTGCTTGTCCAGGTACGTACAGAGATATTGATTTAAACATGCAAGATTTGTCATACATGATCTTTGTTGTACGAAACCATGCTGAGTAGGAGAAATAACTTTTTAAATATGGGAGTACATAACATTTTGCACACACATCTCGAAGAGATTAGAAAAGTTACATAAAATTTAAATTGCCATGTAGTTTGTGATATCGCTAGAGTCGCCCTTTTTTCAATATCGTACAAATTCCAGCCATTTTCTACTGCCCAGGGAAGGCACAAGTTGATAAAATTAAGTTAAATATGTCTATTGAAGGTATAGAGAGAACGTCGATACAGTCCTTCATCTCCATCTAGGAACATTGTCAACGCCTGCGGTGAGTTTATTTCTTAATTTTTTTGAAGCAGTAGCAATATCGATTTCAAATAGTAGGTCAATTTCTCAATGCAAGAGGATGAATTGCTAATGAGATCGATAATATCATATATCATAGCCAAAATATAGATAGAATGGTTCACAAAATTGACCATTCAATGTACTCATGGTGACACAAAACTAGAAACTTCAACAGCTTGAGAGAAGAAGTTCCAAATGAAGAGGATCATGAAGAGGATCAATAACGAGCTGAAAATATTTGTTCGTCAGGATTCAACGGGACAGTATGTGACTTATTAATCTGAACATTACCAATTTACTGAAAATTCATCAATCCCAGTCCTCTTGGAAAGACAAAAAAATGAAATACGTCACATCAAATGTGTTCTTTAACAAATTGGGTACTTCAAGAAGATAGTAAAACAGACGTTGACCAAGAGACGGCAAGAGTCGTGCTTTCTTACTTCAAAGGCCTGTTGAAGAGAATAATTGAAACAAACAATTCCAACCCCGTTTACTGAATACCATGTGGATGATACATTCTCCATTCGTGAAACGAGCAGGCTGTGAAAGGTTGAAAAGTGGAATGTGGAGCATATTTGGACCTACCATCATGAGTAGAGTAGCTTGAAGTGGGTATTATATACAGGGTGGAACAATCGTTTAAAAAGAAGTTCAAAGAGGACACTTTTTTACCTCACGGTATACTTCATATGTTCATTCTCGATGTGTTATATTAGGAATAGAGATAGAACTAGTTGTCTTAAACCTTGAGGCAGATCGAAGTTAATGAGCACGATAAGAATATTCTCATCAGGTTTGGATTGAATGGATTTTTGGAGCATTTTTCAGATCTGGTCGAGAGTCTACCTATACAGGCCATTTCTTTTATCATGTGTCAACATTGCTATATTCCCAACCGTACCAGATATAAAGACAATTGAGCAAAGGTACCCAAATATCGTGAGAAATACCTATCTCCACAAATGATGAAGAAAAAGTTTTATTGCATCTGCAATGTATACTATAACGACGTAACAACAGATCTTTGATTGAAGGTTTCGTATCAACATTGCCACCATTAACTTTTTTCAAACGGACCTGTCTCCTTCATTAGATATATTGATGAAGCAATGAACCAATTCTGAGTGCCCAAAATTTCCAACCAAACATTTATTCCAAACCTTTCCTGGAAATTGTTTTCTAAGTGTGAATGTTCATTTTTTTTTCTAATGNTAATTTTTTTGAAGCAGTAGCAATATCGATTTCAAATAGTAGGTCAATTTCTCAATGCAAGAGGATGAATTGCTAATGAGATCGATAATATCATATATCATAGCCAAAATATAGATAGAATGGTTCACAAAATTGACCATTCAATGTACTCATGGTGACACAAAACTAGAAACTTCAACAGCTTGAGAGAAGAAGTTCCAAATGAATTGACACGAAAATGAAGAGGATCAATAACGAGATGAAAACATTTGTTCGTCAGGATTCAACGGGACAGTATGTGACTTATTAATCTGAACACCACCAATTTACTGAAAATCCATCAATCCCAGTCCTCTTGGAAATACAAAAAAATAAACTACGTCACATCAAAAGTGTTCTTCAACAAATTGGGTACTTCAAGAAGATAGTAAAACAGACGTTGACCAAGTGAAGGCAAGAGTCGTGCTTTCTTACTTCAAAGGCCTGTTGAAGAGAATAATTGAAACAAACAATTCTAACTCCGTTTACTGAATACCATGTGGATGATACATTCTCCATTCGTGAAACGAGCAGGCTGTGAAAGGTTGAAAAGTGGAATGTGGAGCATATTTGGACACACCATCATGAGTAGAGTAGCTTGAAGTGGGTATTATATACAGGGTGGAACAATCGTTTAAAAAGAAGTTCAAAGAGGACACTTACATATTGGACAAAAACGCTTCCAGCCTAGTTAGCGTAAAATTTTGAAACGTGTGGAGATTTTGAATTTAAACACGATATGAAGTAATATTCCAAATGCATTGAAAATTTTAGATAATTTCTTGCTCGAACTTTCAATATTTAACAAAATCACCAAGACAATTCATATCGATTTCAGGCCAAGACAAGTAATTACACAGTTCTGGTGCTTGCTAGACATTTCGATTCGACATAGCAATGGTGCAAACTTATTCATGGCCCAGCAATATCCACAATGATATACTTCGCACTTTCATTTCTCAGAACTATATAATACGATTAAACTCACATCAAATCATTAGGTGTAGTTTTAGAAATTACTATGGATCTTCATCAAGTAACGGCCGAATCGATCAGAAAAAAAACTCAGATAGTTGAATGTTTCATTGATTCAGTAAATGTAAAAAGTCACAATGTAATGTTTTTGTTGTTGCAACGGAATTCTGGAATAATTAACACGACTAATTCTCCAAAATCATTGCTATTGCGACTTTCATTGTCAAAATTTGAGAAAGTTCTGGTTGCTGTAGTTTTATCAATGATTGATTTTATTCTCAATATATCTCTCATAGAAAAGTTTATGTGCGTTCGAAAACGAATGTATAATAACAATTGTCCCGGTCATTTATCCGAGACAAGTACTGTTCCCAAACACCAGAAATGCAACACTCCTCTCGACGCGCGTTTCACGAACTGAGTTGGCGTTTTCAAGAGATGAAAAACATTGAATGTACTCACTAATTGAGTACTTGAATAATTGACAAGTTTGTTCAGAACTGCTCTCGTTGTAAAATGTTATATCGATCGTGAATTGAAGTGGAAACTTTCTGACAACTCGTACACCCTGTTAACACTGAAATGTTTGACTTTCAATCGAGGCAAACTAGATAAAACAAAACTTGGATATTCTGAGGAATACAAATACATCAAGTTTCGGCTTTGGCAGTTCTTAGTGATTTTACTGTGAATTTGAGTGCAACGGGAAAAAGTAAATAAATTAGAAATTTCAAGAATATGAAGAAACAATAGATCAACATTAGGTTCGCGGAATACTGAATTAAAGATTAACTCTTGTTCATACATTATCAAATTGATCATTTCAACCAAAGAATGAAATTACACTCGCCTGCAAATTTGAGATGGTGAGTATTCTTAAACATGAGATATTTCTGGTGAAATATTGTGTTTTACTTGTTTTTGATTATTTAAAACAGGTGGTGGTAAAAACCCCTCCTTGTAATAGTAGCCAAAAGCTACAGCGTCGCACAACACATGAGACAACCTCGCATTTAACTATATAATAATAATAATAATAATAATGGCTTTTATTGATGGTTCCATACAATTACAACCAATCAAATGGCAGGATTCAATATCTGCGTATAATAAATCATCGCAGAGATTTTGTTGAGCTTGGAGAAAGGTTGCAAGAGAATATTTTTTTATCTTTCGTTTGAAGTTTCCTAATGGCAGAGATTTATATTCAATGAGTATCCAATTATATCAGTGGACAACATGGTAAGTGAAAGATCCGCGAAATAGAGAAGTTTTATGCTGTGGTACTGTTAAATGTGTCCTGAATCTCAAGTTTAGATGGTGTACGTCAGTTCTATAGGATATTTTTTCGAAAAGATAGGATTGTTTTTTGTTTTGAAGAGTTTCTGAAAAAATTTTGCAGAATGAAATGTTCATCAGGATTGCACATTCAACCAACCCACATCCCCAACAGATGGGAAATGTGTTCTCGTTTTCTCGTACCCGTAATGGGCCTAATGCATACATTCTGGAGCTTTTGGATTCTAAAACTGTCAGTCTTCAAAATTCCCGGACCATACACCACGTCTGCTTAGTTGACATGTGAAAGAACTAAAGCATTGCAGAGTATACTTTTACTTTTTTATGCAGAAATGCTCTGTTGGAGTATATTATTTTCAAATTTGCGTAACCCCGTTTCAGAATTTGCGAAGTGTGTTTTGAAACGAAGACTGTTGTTAAGATATAAGCCCAAGTTTTTTGTAACTCCTTTCAAGGGAAGTTCTGTTCTATCTATTACAATATTTATGAGGCCATAACAATGATTTCTTGCCGCTGTTCTACTGAAGAGATAAATATTTTTTCCAACTTCAAATCAGTAGTTTTTCAAATTTTAAAACAGCACTAGTTAGTTGGCGAGTAAAGGACTTTTTTACACGGGGAGCTTCATCGTTTATCACTCCTAGCTACCACACATTCACACCGGAAGCCCTTTTAGTTCCTGGCTCCTTGAGTAGAGTCGTGGAATAGATCGCACGCTAGCTATTGCCAACGATTAAGACTGTTTTGAATACATCCAATCAACTAAAGAAGCGATGAAGCAGGAGTTTTTACTAGGCTTTACCCAGAACTTAGACGAGATGAGAAAAAGTTCTTAATTATTTTGGAATGTCGTCGCTTCATTTGATGAGCTTCTAGACAAGGTGAAGAATAGTATTCAGCTTGAAGATACTAACATGAGGAACTACATCCCCCCCGAACTATGACTGGCAGTAACGTTAAGATAAGAGGAGAGGGGAAGAGCCGTTTTCACTTCTCTTGTCGAAGCCTCCACTCATCCTTTTGCATTTTTAGGTGGGGACGTAGCTCCCCGGCTCGAGGTGCAGGAGACGTGAGAGCACTCATCTCCCGAACTTTGGCTGCTACAGCTCATTTTCTGAAAGCTTCATTGGACTCGTTGCATTTTGGTGCTAAGAGCCTTCCCCTCTCTCGGGAGTGAGATACGTGAATCTCGCCGTATGAAAGAGGCCTAAAAGGCGCCATTCGTCGTTCCACTCTGTTGTACGCTCTTTTAGCACTTTTTTCTGAAACATTCGTGGTTGGGTAAACAGCCTCCAAGTCAAAATCTTCAATATAGCTGAAAGCAGGCATATCAGAAAGTCTATGAATGTCTGTGACATGAGTATCTGCATCAAAAGTGGAATGCTGCCCACCACGAATTGCCACGTACGTGGTGAATCAAATATAACGAGACTTTTCGACCTTCAGGCACAATCGTGGAGGGAGAACGTTCCCGCTATGTTTGTTGTTGGGTAGGTTTGTCAGGAGTAGGGGAAGCACGTGGACTCGCCTCCCCCGACCCTCTCAGTGTCCACCGTGGCGATGTCGGAGCAAGAGGTACATCCATCAATTGCGCAACGTGTTGTAATCAAGTTTCTCGCAGCAGAGGGCGTAAAACCGGCCGAAATCTTGAAGAGATTGACTGCTCAGTTCGGAGAAGAGACAATGTCGCGAGCCAGAGTGTTTGCATGGCATAAACAGTTCGTGGAGGGTCGTGATAATGTTGAAATTGAGAGCCATGACCGCAGACTCCGCACCAGCATTACAACGAACAACATCAGCAGTGTTCGACGGCTTATGAAGATGACAGACGTCGTACCACTTCTGAAATTACAAGTGGGGTCGGGATAAGTTATGGGAGTACTTACTTCATACTCACAGAGGAGCTAGGGTACCGTAAGGTGTGTGCCAGGTGGGTTCCTCGCCTTCTCACAGCTGACTAGAAATTGCATCGTCTTCAGGTGTGTGGGCGTCTTCTTGCACGATTTCAGGAACAAGGAGACCAATTTCTCACTCACATTATGAGTGAGAAACATGGGTGCACCTCTACACCTCAGAGTCTAAACAAGCGAGTATGGAGTGGTGAAAACAAAGAGAACCTGAACCAGTGAAAGCCAAGTCACGTTTGTCGGCTGGCAAGGTTTTGGCTACTGTTTTTTTGACCAGTGTGGATTGCTGTGTTTCGATTTTTTGTACGAGCGCAGGACAATTAATGAGGAATAGTACTTCGACGTTTTGAGTGAGGTCCGACTTGCATATCGCCACAAAAGACGAGACCTATCGATCAGGGAAGTGGTTCTTCTCCATGACAATACTCGCCCCCATATAGCAACCCTGACTAGGGAAAAATTGGAGCAACTGGGGCGTGAAACATTGGAACACCCTCCTTACAGTCCAGAACTGTCACCCTGTGACTTTTTCGTGTTTGGACCTCTCAAGAAAGCTTTGGGAGACCAAAGATTCGATAGTGATGCTGAGGTTGAAGCCTACGTGCGCAATTGGCTGCAGACACGACCCGCATCTTTCTACGTCGAAGGAATTGTAAAGCTGTCTATCCGCTGGGAGAAATGTGTTTCCAAATCAGGAGATTATGTGGAAGAATAAAATACATTCTTTTTTGCGTTTGAAATGAAAATAAATGACCAAAAAACAGTCTCGTTTATATTTGATTCACCTAGTATGTAGGCCCAGAGTATGTCACAGCTTCAGGTTTCCCTTCGCCAACTTTCTTTAATACAATACCTACATAAACAGAGGGGGTATAAGTTTATGTTTTTCCGCGACCACAAAAGGTAATTTTACACGATTAAGTATAATATATTTTGAAATGTGACGTCACGAAATGTAGGACCCCTTTCTATGTTACACTTCGTTAACCCTATCCCGCTCCTCCTTTAGGTGTAACGTAATTTATGCTGGCCCCTTTTCCATACACTCTTAGGAAAAATTATTGACACCGTATAGGCTGGCCAACGGCCATGAACCGTACAATATTCACACAAAGTCATCAAATTGCTTCAATCAAAATGTTACATTAATAATACCATCTTTGAGGTGGCTTGCATTAGTAGCACACATGTTTCCCATGCCCCCGGCGCTTATAGTGCATAATTAATAGAACTTTTTGTATTCGTCCATTCGAACCATAACTAAACACGATAATCCGTTCTAAGACGAGTCAATTTATATCTCGTGCGACAGCTATGATGCAAATGAGATTTAGTCTGTATTCAAATAAGAGAAACTGGTGATTAAATACCTATTAAAACGCGGGCGATTCATCTGAGAAAATTTCGGGCTTTGATAAATTTCAAAACTTTTAATATTGATGACCGTGTTGTAGATCCTGAGGCGGTTAGTCTTCTTGGTTAACACATGGAAATGGAGCTGCGAAGGCAGTGGCGTAGGGTGTGGCATGTGGCATCGTCTTGTTGAAACCACATGTCAGACATGTCCAACTCTTCCATTTTGGGCAACAAAAAGTTGTCAATCATCACACGGTAGCGCCATTCATAGTAACGTTCCGGCCTTTGTCGTCTTTGAAGAAGTACGGCCCAATGATGCCACCGACCTATAATCCACACCAAGCAGTGACTTTTTTGGGATGCATTGGTAGCTGTTGCAATGTTTGTGGCTCATGTTCACGTCAGATGCGGCAAAATGTGGATCTTCCTCCAACTTTACCAGCGCCCATTCACCAAATGTTAGACATTGTGGGAGGTCGTGTGGCTTCAATTCTTGTACCATCTGTATCTTATCAGATTTTACACCCAAATCCTTTCGCAAAATTCTCCACGTAGTGGAGAGGCCCAATTGCTGCGAACGGCGGCGAATCGACATTTCACGGTTATCACGAACACTGGCGGATACAGTCGCAATATTTTCTCAGATTCTCACTCTACGTATGCGTGTTGGTGACTTACTGTCCAATAATGTAAACTGGGTTCAAAATTTAGTCACAAGCTCCCTCAGTAGGCCTACGAAACTGCCCATAAATTGAAAGAAGTGCACGATGCACTTACTTTACCAGGCATGCATTTTGATAGTAAAATTCAATAATTTGCAAGCGTTTTTCATTCGGAAGTCGATTCATGGTTAAATTATAGATCAAACTGAACAAATTTGACAATGACACAAGACACGATTCACGCCTGATCTGTCAAAAACAGTCTGGCCAAAAAGATACCAGCAAAAAAATCACTCATTCTAGTATTGAATTATTTCGAATACACTGGTGTTTTTTAGGGTTTATGTATTAATAAAAAAGACATTAGTGAAATTTGAAGAAACTGAATCGTAAAGCATCAAGAACAAACGTGTTCTACATTCGACTACTGTATTTCACAAAATACTGATGAACAAATGTACGTACAACAAAATGATATTTCATAGCGTTTCTAATTTGAGGTTAAAAGGTTTGTTCTTTACTACTCTTCGTATCGTCGATTTACAACATGTATAGCTTGTAAAATAATATTATATAGAAATTAAATCAGTGATATCAATTGATCTTTGGTCTATCAGTAGATCACTGATTCAAATAGGTTTAAAAAAATCTGTTTAAAATATGTTTTTCCGTTAATCAGCTATCGCCCCCATACGCACGACAACTCTCAGAAGTTGAGAAACTTGTGCGAGCTAAGGACTAACGATGTCTTACCTTTTAACGTGTGATTCCTAACACGGTTGCAGAATCATCCCAGCTTCAACCAGATAAATTATCTCGAGAAAAATATCTGGTCGAGGCGGGAATCGAACTCACGATCTTCCTTTCGTGAGTCGGGCGCACTACCACCGTGGCCAATTTCACAACATATCATTTTTTTCTCCCTTCCTTTTCATTTCTCTTTTAATTATTTTTCCCTCTTTCATTTAGGGTAGACATTAGATCAGTGGTAGCTTTATCGATACATGCTGTTTCTAATTTCATTTGTTTCAGTTCATCAGAAATAATTTATCGATTTTCAGAATGGGACTACCAATAATGATTATAATTATTGTTTTTGAATAAGTTCTGTTTATAAACCTCTGAAAAAGCTAGCCACTCGCGCCAGCCAAACGTCAGGAAGAATTTCCAAAAAACGACGGCCTTCAAAACCGAAAAATGGTGACTCGACAAAACTAGATTTGTAGAATTTCATGTTTTGGCTCTACCGCCTTCATTTAGAATGATATAGAAAAGGCAGAGAAACTAGGGAGTTATTGCAAAATTGGAACTATCGCTCGAGAAAATGAATTCAACTAGTCTAACAAACCAATGCGACAGGCGTGATGAAAAAAGTTGCAATTACATTGGTTTTGTTTCACATATCGAATCATTTCAAAGATGAAAATCGCATTTTTTGTGTTGATATTAGGTAGGTACTTACCTATTTCGAAATTGAATTCAATGGTTCTGAAAATACTTTTGTATGAGTGAATTTCATCAAATGTCATTATTATTAGTAACAAGTTGATGTAACACTATGACATATAGACATTTAATCCATTTATTGCATCCTCTATGGACGAAATACTCCTAAATATGCCTTCAACAAATACAATTGGAGAATTTGGGACGTCCACCATTTGAAATTTTTTTGCTTGTTCTCTCGGTGGAGACAATAATTTTTTATTTTCAACCATGTGTATATTGTGAAGTGAATTATTGTATTTTTTTCTCACCAAGCTGCGTGATTTCGAAAATTGGGATGAAATTATCTTTTGTCAGTAATTTTGGGCTTTCACTATCTATCGTATCAAAAATATGTATATTTTCAACAATATTCCAACAAATAGGAGCGACTAGTCGAATATGAGGGTTGAATTATTCAAATATACATGAACTTAAATTAATACAAATCAAACCACGAACTGAAATAAGGTAGACCTATAAGTAATAAGAAGCAGTGAAATTTATTTTTCTTAAAACATGGGATATAGTACTATTAAGAAAGAAGTGAGAAGACTTTTTAATAAGTTTTAACATAGCATTTAAAGGCCATTACTGGAATTTTCTGTGAGGTATATTGAATTAATCTGTTTACCTCACGGTATACTTCATATGTTCATTCTCGCTGTGTTATATTAGGAATAGAGATAGAACTAGTTGTCTAAAACCTTGAGGCAGATCGAAGTTAATGAGCACGATAAGAATATTTTTGGAGCATTTTTCAGATCTGGTCGAGAGTCTAGCTATACAGGCCATTTCTTTTATCATGTGTCAACATTGCTATATTCCCAACCGTACCAGATATAAAGACGATTGAGCAAAGGTACCCAAATATCGTGAGAAATACCTATCTCCACAAATAATGAAGAAAAAGTTTTATTGCATCTGCAATGTATACTATAACGACGTAACAACAGATCTTTGATTGAAGGTTTCGTATCAACACTGCCACCATTAACTTTTTTCAAACGGACCTGTCTCCTTCATTAGATATGTTGATGAAGCAATGAACCAATTCAGAGTGCCCAAAATTTCCAACCAAACATTTATTCCAAACCTTTCCTGGAAATTTTTTCTAAGTGTGAATGTTTATTTTTTTTTTTCTAATGTACTGTAACATATAATTCATCATAACATTAAAATCAACAGTTCAAAAATAAATTTTCGAAATACTCAAATGTGCGAACTCGTTTCCTCCTTTTCATAAATGAAGAACTAAAAGAAACATCACTATGGACAACAGGTATACAAGTTATGAACGTTTTGTGAAGTTGCACCAAGAACATAGACTCACTGCTGTAGGAACTATACGCAAAAATAAGAGAGAGAGATCCCCGTGAACTTTGTAAATGCTCGAAATCGAGAAATATGCTCGAGTCTATTTGGCTATCAGCCGAATTTCACACTTCTCTCATATGTACCCAAAGAAGGTGAAGTTGTCCTTCAACTGTCTTCTATCCATCACGATGGAAACGTAGACGACTCAGAAAAAAACTACCATAGATTGTTTCCTTCTACAATTTTACAAAAGGAGGGGTAGATACTGTAGTTTAATCATCATATATTTACAACGTATCGCAAAATTTTCAACGATGGCCTCTAACAATATTTTTTTCATTGATGAATACTGCCGGCGTAAACTCGCTTGTTCTCCATAGTGAAAATAATGCTCGCAAAATAGTGAAAAGAAGTGAATTCCTGATTCAACTTGGGATGGAATTTATAAATGAGTATCAAAAGATAAGAGCGCAAAACGAGAGGACTCCTCGAGAAATACTGATTGCCATCTTCTGCAAGATCAGAGGCGAAACTGTGGAACCTCCTTCCAAAAGACTCAAAACAACATGGCCAAGGAAGGTGTCAAGATTGCCCTCGTGCCCGTGATTGAAAGACAAAATACATTTGTATCAAATGCAATAAATTTATATGTCTGGACCATGCAGAAATGTACTGCAAATCTTGCGTAGAAATGACGAATGTTGATGATCTGTAACTTTTTTTTTAATGATTTTCGATTACATTTTTTTCTATCATATGATGTTTTATTATCTGTTCTAACCAGTAATTTGATATTTATTTAATCGTTTTATGTGCAAAAGACTTCTTCGAGTAAATTTGTATTTTTTTCCACTGAAAGAACCCATTTTTTTGGTAAAGACGCAATAAAACAATTTTTTGCTCGTTTTGGTAGATCAAAAATTTTTTTTTTTGCAAAAAGAGATATTACAGGATAGAATTCTCATAACAAACATGTTGAAATGCAAAAAATGTTAATTTTAACAGAAAAATCATATTAGGGTCTCACACACCCCACGTGTCTACAAATGTTACAAAAGTCAACATGTCGGACACAGGGTTAATGTTCATTAGGGAAGTAAATAATGAAACATATCCAATGCTGAAGGTGATATCAAGAAAATATTACGGTCGTAGGATATAAAAGCATCAACTTAATTTGCTTCATTTTCAGATAACAACAATGACTGGGTTAGCCGGTCCGTGTAGACGGAAAGAACAAACAAAAATCGCAATTGATCTAATGAACGACAAGACATTGCTTGTAAAAATAGCAGATTTCAAAATATATATTGACAGAACTTCTGTTGTAATTGGGAAAAAAACCTGCTATTGTATAAGCAGTGTTTTTCTTTACGGCCATCCAATAGTCAGATTATTCGTTAATTAAAAGAAAGGAAAATGTTGGATTCATCCTATTCGTATTCACAGTTTTGGAAATCTCGGGTATAAATTGAAGAATTTTTAAATTTATTAGAATCACGCAGGCTATAACATTCGACTAATAGGAACAATGATCTATGAAGTGAAGCAATTAAAAAATGTACACAATTTATACCATTCTACATGGAACAGAAGGGCTGTTAGTTCAACTAGCTGGGTTTATTTGGCCGAGGGTGAATAGGTGTGAGCCACAATAAACCCTTATGGGTTGCGATGGAGGGTCGAATAGACCCACTCACTTCAGACCTACCTACCTACCATTCTTGGAAGTCTTGGACATACGGAATGTGCAGGATTTGAAATTTGATAACAATAAGAATAAAACTGATAATTATATGGACTATTCTCAAATTAATACCTCGCCTTGTTTAATGGCAGCTGACACAATTTGTTTCTCTAACAGAGGAAGCCTTTTCTCAGCAATTATTGTGAAACAGATATTATAAAATAAAAAACTTTGTATTTCATAACTGCTTAGCTCAATATCTTCTCCCTGTAGTGAGTTGGACATTTCCTCACTCCTTCAACATTATCAGTATAAAAAATTCAACAATACTGAAGAAATGTTGAAATAGAAGGAGTGACTTAAGTACCACACTTTCAACCCTTTGAAAAGCGAAATTGAAATAATTATCCTTCAAAATTATTTATCATTATTAAGTCTACCACCGACAGTGATGAAAACGCCAGTGTTTCCAGCTAACGATGATTATTATTACGATTATAAATTGTCGACCTCCTTCAAGTTCAGAGCTCCGGGCTCAGATATTACTATGATTAGAATGTTTTTGTTCTCGATCATCCGCCCGACGGTGGAGAGACAAGCTCGGCATGATTTATGAACTGGTAACTAAAATGATCGTAGCTCGTGTAGGAGGCTAATGAAATAATCACTTGGTAATGGCTTTTCCATCAGGAATAGTGTTTTGGATTTGTGTTTCGATTGTTTATTGGTTTTGAAATATTCAATAAGCGCTTTGATGAAAATCAAAAAGATTTGCTGATACACCAGACGCTCCAACCACTTGTCTGATAGATTATCGATTATCTATTTGTACATGTAGATCAATCCTCATAGTGATTGATTAGTATCGATTCAGTAGTTTTCTAACAATGTATTCGATTGTCAGTTTTGAGGCCTTCGAGCTGACATTCTCATCACCTTGCTCTTACCAGCATTAGTTGAAAAATATAAGTATTTCATAAGTTTTTCTTTTGGAAGGCTTCAAAATCTTGAGCTTTTGGAAACAAAGATCAACAGACGACCTTCTATCGTATGTCATCCATATTTGGAATAATGAAATTGAGAAACATGTAGAATCAAGAACTGTTGCGCTTGATATTTCTAAGGCCTTTGACCGTATGTGGCATGATGTTATGCTGGTCAAACTTTGATGATATGGTTCGTCTGATCATTTCTGTATATGACTCCTCAGCTTCCTGAAAGAACGTTCCCTGCAAGTGGCCGTCGATGGATATCTTTCGAATACTTTCATCATCAACGCTGGTGTTGTCCAGTGTCTCCAACCTTCTTTTTATTGTATATCAACGACTTATAGGAAAAAGCAAGAATACAATTTATTGCTTTGCTGAAAACAGCACAATTGTCTCGTTATTCCATTTAGATTCCAGGACATCGGCTGCAAATGCACATCTTCACCGTCAGCGGGAGGTTGCATATCTTAATGAGAATCTAGAAGTGATTTCGAATTGGGGTTGAAGTAACCAGGTTCAATTCAATGCCACAAAAACCCAGGCATCGGTTTTCTCCAAGAAGATAAGTGTCTCCGAACCGAATATAATAATGTCAGGACATGAATAACGCCTTTGCCTTGGATGTCTTAGCCCTTAGGCCTTACATCAGGCATCTTTCCATTATCTATCGCTACCACTGTCAAGGGAACCCCTACTCCTCCGAACTCATCCCCTCTCCGTACCACCGTTTCAAGGCGACGGTCATACGGAGAGACGAATCCAAAAAAAAAAATTACATACAACATTAATTATAAACCTAAAAACTAATCATACTTAATTAACAATAACAAATAGAATGGACTTAAAACATTATAGCTGCTCTACCATCGTTCAAACATAATAACGAAATATTCCAACATAAATTTTTTTTTCTTTACCCAACCCCTATATATGAATAATACAATCTATACTGCACTTTCCTGGATACGTTCACAGTCTAGCGAGATCGCTTCACATCTATACTTCCTTTTCTCTCCTCACCATGTTCTCCGTCCAGTCATTAACAAAACGTATCCATTCATTTTTTGTCCCATTTGTATCTCTCAACATGATTTCGCCACTTATCCTTCCCGTCCTCTCCTTCCATTCTCGCCATCCAATCCCGTCCCCGTTCATGCATCTATCAATCACGTGCTCTGCCGTTTCAGGCTCCCCGTACTCACAGGCGCAGGAAACCTCCGGGCCCAGGTTAAATCTTGCCAGGTACCCCGGAAAGTTCCCATGCCCAGTGAGCAGTTGGAAAGCCTTCTGCGACAGATCAAAGAACTCATATCCAACTGTTCTGCAGAACCTGTAGAACATCCGCCTAGTCGTGCCTCTCTCCCATTCCCTCTGTCATTCTTTTCTAATCTTCTCTTTTATTCTTTTTCGTTCATCCCACGTGATACCTGCTCTGTTCATACCCTTGGTGGCTTCTTCATGAGCCTTCGCATTACCTACGTTGTTCCGATCGTGCCCCCTCTTCCACGTAATCAGGGTACGTACTCCCCTCCCATGCCTTTCCTCAATCATCCGCTGAATCATCGCTGCCCTTTTACTCCCCACTCTTCCTGCTTTCACTCTTTCTACCACCATTGCAGAGTCACTGACTACTTTCACGCTCTCATCCATGCCCCACATGCTGATCACTCGCTCGATCGCAATCAGCTCTGCCTCGTTCACGCTGCTTTGTCCGGTGACCCTTTCATTCCCTGTAATCCATTCATCCCCTCCTCTTTTATATGCCCTTCCTATCCCCATTCTTTCTAACTCTATCCTCGCTTCGGCATCTACATATACTTCAATCACCCCTTCGTCCTCCTCCTCTTCCAGCAACTCCTCTTGTAAACAGGGGAATATCTTATCTACTCCTTCCACTCTGTCCTCAGTCTTCCGTGTCCCATTCTCTCTCTCTCCATTCTTGGTACCTGGCACATCCTTCTACCTGTAATGGCGCCATTCCGGTGATGACACCGAATTCAGCCGTTGGTGTCGTCCTGTAAGCCCCACACGATACCAACAGAAACGGCCTCTGTGCTGCACTCAGCTGTCTTCTCACCTTTCTGTCATGTACTCTATTCTCCCACACCTGTACTCCATACAAAGCCGCAGGTTTGGCTACCCTTTCATATATCACTCTCACACATTCTCTCTTTAATCCAATATTTCTCCCGGTCTCATTTTTTCTGCCAGCTCACTCAGCTTCTTTCTCACTTCCTTGTGGTGGTCTATGAACAATAATCCCGAGTCCACCACAATTCCGAGGTACCTAACACTCGTTTTCATTTCTATACTTCTCCCATTCATTTCTAGGACCGGGGGTATCTCATTCTTACTAGTTGGTATGTACATGAACTCCGTCTTCCTTTCGTTGTAGCTCAGCCACAGGACAGACAATATCGCTTTCTGCTACGTTAAAATAGACACCAATATGTCTTGACACAGTCATGTCGCTGTAATTGGGGAGACTGCTTCTCAAAAGCTTGGAACACTGTTCTGAACCAGAAAACTGTACACACCTCACAAACTTTTGATGCTTTATAAAGCTCAGATCAGACCTTCTTTGCAGTATTGTTCTCATGTATGGAGCTCTGCCCCCAAACATACCCTGAAAGTGCTGGATTCCATCCAGAAAAGAGCCATCCGTCTGATTGGAGACGCGAACATCACAGGCAACCTTGATGGCCTAGAACACCGAAGAAAGATTAGAGATTTGTACCTCTTCTATAGAGTCTTGTAATTGTAACTAACGTTACTGCAGTTTCGTCCTATAAGGACATTTTCAAACGATTACAATAAACTCATTGTATTGTATTCGTTTGTAAATATCCTTATAGGTAGAAACTGCCGTAACGTTAGTTACAAATACATGTGGTATAAATACATAGAAAGTTTTATCTCCCATTTTTCATATGGAAAAAATCTTTCATTCATCCGATTCCTAAGTCAAATGATTCCATATCAATGTCACAATTCAGACCAATTAGTATCTTACCTATATGTTCCAAAATTCTTGGGAAAATAGTTGCCATTCAAATTAAAGATACACTTGATGAAAATGAAATTTTACCCATAACCCAATGTGGTTTCCGCCCGGGACATAGTACTCTACAACGGCACTTGTAAAGGTTACTGATGCTGTATTTAGAGCTTGTGATCAGAAACAGAGTACGATATTGGTTTTAATTGATTATAGCGAAGCTTTTGGTACTTTGGATCACAACTTGCTTTGTAAAAAACTTAGATATTTTGGAAGGGAGGAATCGGTGGTAAAAATCATTGAAAGTTATTTGCAACATCGCAGTTAGCGAAGTGAGCTATGTGGAAGTGAAATTGTCTTATGGGGAGTACTCCAGGGTAGCATACTGGGCCCACTTTCATTTACCTTGTACACAGCTGAGTTTTCCAAATATCTTGAAATTGATTCATCAATATGCTGATGATACCCAGATTTATAAATATTTTTTCCGGGTTGACTTAAAAACTTCCTGTGATGCAATCAATTCTGATCTTGATTTCAATTTCAAACTTTCGAAAGTTCATTGCCTCCTATTGAATGGAACCAAAACTGAAATGCTGATTCTTGGGTATAAAAACAACGAAAACATGGAGAGCAATGAACTTTAAATTTCGATCAATGGTAGCCAATTAAACGCCTCGTACAAATGTAAGAACGTGGGAGAATATTTCAACGCTGAGCTCAAATTTACTGCACATGTAAACCATTTGGTAAAAAAATCGTACGCTGAACTGCGTTCGCAGAAGTTATCAAGGAATTGTAGTCAGAAGATTCATCTGATGGAGTAATTAACACAGTCTACTTCAAAAATCAGATACAAAGATGTGCCCCTCGATTCATGGGTCAAGTCGCCCACGAATTCCTTCGATATCTTTTGGAAGGTTCACATGAGGACCTCAACAGAATTACTGAGAAACCTGAACCGATCTTAACTGAGATTGACGAAAAATTGAGCAATAACGGAAAAGCACAAGAGTCCTGGCAGAGATATTTGAATATAAACAACTCCAAGATTGTAGACTATTTTGTTAGTCAATTAAAATCCACTATGAAGTGCACACACTGTGGACACTCATCAGTAACCTTTGATCCTTTCTGGGATTTGTCTCTTCCCATACCACAAAGAACTGGCCAAATGAGTTTGTCACATTGCTTGGATTCTTTCACAAGAGACGAAACTCTGGAAGGAGATGAAAAACCAATGTGTTCGAGGTGCAAGCAGAGGAGAAAATGTACAAAGTCCTTATCAATCTATAAGTTTCCCTGTATTTTAGTGATTTATTCAAAAATATTCTCCCCAACGAAAAGATTCAGAGGCAAATTGAATGTTTTCATTGACTTTTCTTCAGATGGATTACATATGAGCAATTATGCAACAGACAATGTGGCTCCTTGTCGTTATAATCTATATGCACTTTTGAATCACAGTGGGACTACTTACAACGGACATTACACAGGATATTGCAGGCACGTGGCATGAATACAACGATTCACACGTGTTCTCAATTTCGCCAAAAACACTTGTGAGCGATGAGGCATATGCCCTCTTTTATGAACAGGAGGGAACGAAGCAGCATCTTTGATGTGATTTTTTTTCTTTTTTTTTATAATCATAATCTTAGTTCTTTGAATTGATTTGTATTTCATGATTGTTCCAAACTCAAAATGCTGTATTTGCATATAGGAATGTTCAATACTGAATTGAAGCTTAAACTGTGTCACCCTTTAATCATATCTAGCCTTGCTAATTGTGATATTGTCTACTGGATCCTTTATAAAGTACTGCTTCAACTTCAGGAAATTTCGCCATATTAGTGGGTCTTTTAATAATTCAAAATGATTTAAACTTGAATCTAGATTTGATAGATGCAACATATCAAACTTGATATATAAAATCTCTGAATATAATAAAACTATTTATTCAGTAGCCAAATTGGTGATGGGTTCCGATTTACATAAGAGTCACCAGGTTTAGGGGGATGTACAGTTTCTCCACATAATAGTGCCATATGTTCCGTAAATGCTTCTCATATGTTCTAGTGAATGTATTTAATGCAATGCCAGATATTGTTGAAGGTACTGTTTCTTCTCTAACTTTCAAAAATGAACTCAAAAAATACCTATATGATTTCATAATACATTAATTTTGAATAGCCTTCTGCTTATGTACTTGGGCAGGTGTATGTGGTGATTTATTTATAACTAGTACTATGTTGCTGTATCGTTGCTGTTCCAATGTTTTGACATAATCAGAATCAACGAGCTTAGGCGTGCGCTGCGTTATAGAACAGTGCTTTCAAAAATTGTTCTACAGCGCCATCTAGTGGCGAATTACAGAAAAATTGATAGCCTAAAAACCTTCTCTATGAAAAATCACTTATACATGTCAAGTTTCATCACGATCGGTTGAGCGATGCAGAAGTTTATCACTTACCAACCAACCAACCAACCAACCAACCAACCAACATCCATTTTTATTAGTAGATTTTGATTTTTCGAATGATAGAAGTAATATTATGAATATATTATTTTATCACTTTTAAATAATATTCCTTTTCATAAAGTTCATTTGTTTATTATTTTATTTTTTCGTATTATTTTAGTTTTGATATTTATGTTCATATGCTGTGTACGTACATGTGTGTATATGTATATATACGGGTATATATGTATATTGTAGATTTTCAATGTATATCAAATGTATATTTTCATTGTTGGTGTGGGGGCAGGTTGTATGAAAGAGCAACTGAGTTGAATACCGCCTCCTTGTTTCTATCATCTGGTATGTTATATGTATTTAAAAAAAATTAGGACACATTATTATCATTTTGAACGGGAGAAATTCAGGTAGAGAGAATGAACAGAGATTTTATCACACCCCGAATATTTTATCTTTTTATCAGAATAGTCGTTTTTGAAAAAGGGCTCCAATAAAAAAACATATAAAATCAAAGAGTTTATTCTATTCCAACTCTGACCATGAACACAGATCAATTTTCTGTCAAACTTCCATTATCCTGAATTCTACTGATATTTCTTAGGCTTTTACAATTGGTTTACCAACTGTCTCTCCTTTCATCTGACCCAGAAAGGCTTTAAACATGTTTTCAAAACCGTCCGTTACAGTTTCGTGATATTTTAGCTTTCCCTCTTTAATCCATTCCAAATTCTGTAAGATTCCATCCATCCATCGATTCAACCATCTGTGTACATGGAAGCCTTGAAGTTTCAGTTCATTGAATACCATGGTGTATTGTAATGGTAGAACTGAAAAAAGTAATCTAATTTATTTGATACTGGTGGTACTTATTTTATATTTGAATTAGAAACCTGTTGGTTCATCAACTAGAAAGATTTTTGTGCCATGTAATGTGACTTTTTTATTTTCAAATTTTCATGTACCGAAAATGTAGGTTATGTTTATACACTCTGAAAGTCGCCGATCTAAATGGCGAGATGAAGATTTTATCCGGCGCACAAAAATTTGCGTGGACAAGAACAGATTTCGCAACAGCATAATAATGGGAAAAACATCCAATAGTCCCCTTGATAAGAAAGGTTACTTTCAGGAATTGGTTTGGAAAATAATCTCCACAAACATAAGATTCAAAAATATGACATGAACGCAGCATCAACAAAGCTCTGGGCTCCTACCGAACAACATCTAAATTGGTAGCAAATTTTTCAAAAACGACTCTCCTCGATAGGAAGACTTAACAGATTGTCTCTGCACTGGATTTCTGGCCATACTGGCCTGAAAGACAATGAAACTGCTGCCTTCCTTGCGAAGGAGGGTGCTGCAAGCAGCTTCATCCGACCAGAACCTGTCATTGGCATCGCTTTAGGCTTTGCCAAACAAAGACTGAACGCCTGGATATCAAGAAGATTTATGGACTTCTGAAAGAATATTCCAGAATTGATTCACTCCAAGGCGTCTATACACCCTTCGAAACTTGATACCAAACAGTTGTTGGACTATATTAGGGATGAATTACGATGTTTAACAGGCCTTCTCACAGGTCACAGGTCACATGGGTATGAGCTACAGGAAACCCTTGCCAGTTACGGTGGAGGGTCAAATAGATCCACTCACTTTGGACCTAACCTAACCTAGCCTAGGCTTCAACAAAAGCTACTGTTTATGAATATTGACATTAGGTATAGAAAATACTCATAACTGTTTAGAAATCCTTGTACTTGTAGGAAAACAATACCAGCAAAATTAGATGTATTTTTCATGGCTCAGAGAATGGTGTACACTGCATCAAGTCGATTAAGAAATATGTATTTGTAGTGACTTCATAATTCCTTGACTTCTCAGAAAAGATGAAGATCAATTCATAGGTATTTATCAATCGTTGTGTATTTTTCAAATCTAATCGGACGTGCTGATAACGTCCGTCCACAAAAATTTGCGTGGACAATAACTGATTTCGCAATAGCATAATAATGGGAAAAACATTCAATAGTCCCCTTGATAAGAAAGGTTACTTTCAGGAAATGGTTTGGAAAATAATCTCCACAAACATAAGATTCAAAAATATGACATGAACGTAGCATCAACAAAGCTCTTGGCTCCTACCGAACAACATCTAAATTGGTAGCAAAGTTCCAAAAACGACTCTCCTCGATAGGAAGACTTGAAATATTGTCTCTGGTCTGAATTCCTGGCCATACTGGCCTGAAAGACAATGAAACTGCTGCCTTCCTTGCAAAGGAGGGTGCTGCAAGCAGCTTCATCCGACCAGAACCTGTCATTGCCAAACAAAGACTGAACGCCTGGATATCAAGAAGATTTATGGACTTCTGAAAGAATATTCCAGAATTGATTCACTCCAAGGCGTCTATTCACCCTTTGAAACTTGATACCAAACAGTTGTTGGACTATACTAGGGATGAATTACGATGTCTAACAGGCCTTCTCACAGGTCACAGGTCACATGGGTATGACCCACAGGAAACCCTTGCCAGTTGCGGTGGAGGGTCGAATAGACCCAATTACTTTGGACCAAACTTAACCCAGCCTAAGAATCAACAAAAGCTACTGTTTATGAATATTGGCATTAGGTATAGAAAATACCCATAACTGTTTAGAAATCCTTGTACTTATAGGAAAAGAATACCAGCAAAATTAGATGTATTCTTCATGGCTCACAGAATGGTGTACACTGCATCAAGTCAATTAAGAAATATGTATTTGTAGTGACTACATAATTCCTTGACTTTTCAGAAAAGATGAAGATCAATTCATAGGTATTTATCAATCGTTGTGTATTTTTCAAACGTCGATGTTTCTTCAACATCCCATATAGCATATTGACGACATGTAACTGCGCTAGCTGATGTTCGATGACAGTTGTATTTTTTTTAAGATATCGCTTGCTTGAATTATAATGATTTGTTTTATGATTTTGATTGTATGGTACCTGAGCTGTCGGAATTTTGATAATTTCAGGTAATTCGTCTACATCCGATGACCCATCAAGTATTAAGTGGTTGTTCTCGGTTATTGTTCTTAATAATTGTCTTTAACATTTTCGGGATGTTCAGCAAATTTCTTTTATGATGCACCCTTGTTTTACAATTACGATAGCTTCTCTAAATGGTGATAACCTCAGGTTTCGTATCTGTGCTATCTTTTCCCCGAGCCGAAATTTATACTGTTTTGCTTGAAGGTGGTGTTGAAGGAGAACATAAGTTTGTTTTCGCAGAATGTTTTGTGACCTTGTACTTTGGCAGATATCCATCTGTTATTCTGGCCGATATTTTCATGACTACAATCACTTTATTCAATGCTATAGACTTTCTGATTTTCGAGGTAGAATCCTTTGGATCTAGGTAGTAATCTCGGTATCGTTGTGTTTTGTGAATAGACAGGATATTTTGTCGTCTCAATGTTCTCCCAATTTTGTGGGTTACATCTTTGATGAAATTTGTTTCTGTTCCGAGGTGAATCTTTCATCTGCCTAGTGGATGTTTGTGGAAGATTGGTTTTCTTTGATAAGGACTCCGCTCCATCAGAAACTTGAACGTTGGTTTGCGGACTTCAAACGTGGTCGTAGAGACACCGATGATACAAAACGCAATGGACGTACAAATGAGGCAGTAACACCAGGACACATAATAAAAATCCACAAAATCGTTTTGATTAATTGAAAAGTGGAGTTGCGTGAGTTAGTTGAAATTGTAAAGAAATTAAAAGTACGTGTTGGCTTTATATTGAATGAGCATTCGACCATGAGGAAGCTCTGTTCAAAGTGAGTTCCGCGCAAGCTCACTGTTGACCAAAAACAAGAACGTCTTGATGATTTTGAGCAGTGTTTGGCAATGTGTAGACATAACAAACTGAAACTTTTGCGTCGATATGTTACAATGAATGAAACATGGATCCATCACTTTATTCCGGAATCAAAACGATCATCATCTGAGTGGAGAGCACCTGATGAACTTCGGCTGGAAAGCATTTTTTCCTAGGCACGGAATTTTTCAGCCCATGTGTTATAACCCACTTCTTGCCTAACAAAGCCAATAAACGGGGCAGCAGAACTGGAAGAGCCTACAAAAGTTTTAAAATAAAATGGCTACGGATCACAAATCATCAAATCTGACAGATAGACGACATCCCACATGACAGAAAGACTGCAAGTTTATCTTCATTGAAGGTGATACAAAAAAATACGGGATAAACAACAGGCTATTCATATATTACTCAGTTACTTACTTTTCGGATTTTGTTCATTATATCCAGATATTGCACCACATACAGCAATTTTTCCAAATCGATTCATTTGGTTCATAATGGTAAAGCTTACATCTCCTCCTACCTGTAAAAAGAGTTGAGAATTGGATATTTCCCAAGAAAAAATAAAAAATATAATTTTACTCTTTAACGAATACAACTGCATTTTCCTCATAACTTTATGACAGAAGTGAGAATTTGTTTCGAATACTGTAAGATAGTCGTACATTCCATGGAGTGAGCAAAATACTAGTAACTAAGGTAATCTTCATCGTTATTTCAGTCATCTTTAAAACATTTTTTGCTGGAAAGTAGTCTCACGAATTTTTCTTTCAATAAAAAAAAACTCACATTATCAAAGTAACAGTCAATTCCTTGTGGAGCTACTTTTTTTAATGCCTCTTCTAAGTTTTGTGTTTTATAATTGATGAAATAGTCAAACCCTAATTCATCAACTAGCCATCTTCCTTTTTCTTCAGATCCTGCTATTCCGATTACAGTACAACCAATGATTTTGCATATTTGACCAGCAATGTTTCCTACAGCTCCTGCGGCTCCAGATATTACTACGGTGTCACCTTTTTTTGGTTGCAATACTTCTGTGACTCCAAAGTAGGCCGTATTCCTGAAAGGGTTCGTTGTTCAAACTGAGATAGAGATAATATAAAAGATGTTTGATGTTTCAAATGACTTCAAAAAATCAAATTGTTTTTATGTTAAAAAAACTAGTGTTTTTTATTATAAAAAGTTAGGAGAAAATGGGTGGCAGCATTGCTTTGTGCAAGACCGCTGCGCCCCCCGACGAAGCTCCTGTTAACCAACAGGAGGAGCATTGGTGATATGCGCCTGAAGATAGGAAGCAAGGACCATCTAAAATAGAGGAAATACATTAGGAAATACCAATTATTCATAGGAAATTTGGAATCATTTTGAAATGTTTTGTTTTGCCTTGAAGTAGATACTTCAAAATTAAAATTGATAATTGTGAAAATACTTTTGTGTGAGTGAATTATTAAAAGTTATTATTATTAGTTAACAGCTGAAAATTTAAACGGTAGACTTTAGATTATTAATGGTCGATGAAATCTAGCTTTATATACTCCTACCAAAGAAGTACACACACACAAAAAGTTTTGAATGGTTCACGATATTTCAGAATATTTGGGAACGTTCCAGAGCACTCTCAAACATTCCACATCATTCCAGAATGTTCCAGTATGTTTTGGTATGTTGTGCTCTCGAATACTCCTGAATATTTCGGACTGTTCTAGAAATTTATAGAGGGCAAATTTTTAAAAGCAAGCATTCCAGGTGAAAACTGAAATCTTTTTCGTGGATGGGGATGGAGGGCTACATCATTGTTCCACAATAATTTAATGTTTCGGGATGTTGCAGGTTATGAAGAATATTCTACTGTATTTCAGAATACCGGCCTTGAGATGAAAGTAATGGATATATAGCCCTTTCAATCTGAACAAAATTCCTATGGCTGTAAGTAAGTGAATGAATGTTGTTACGTACTGTAATCGACAACATGAGTAGATTTTAAGTTATTAAAATTAAGTTATTGGTGCTGAAGAGACAATACTCCGAAACATCGATATCCGCCATTGAGAATGACAGTGTTCCATGTAAGTGAAATATTACCTCTTTCATGTACGATATTGTATACCGATCTTGTAAATAATATCTGACTTGATTCCATAACGATTGTTTGGAACACAAACTGAATAAGGGAAAGTTTTTTTATAATCCAATGTTCATAGAAAAGTAGTTTTTTCGTAAGTATTTTTTATTTCGTGTAATTCAATGTTTACATGGAAGTAGTTATTCCATGAGGGCTTCTTTTTTCAGTTTGTTAGTTTGGAAGTTACTTCTTTGCATGATTTACACATTGTTGTGGAGAGTTTATTTTGAAATCAATTGCTTTCTTTCTTTCTTTTGAGGATTCACACATTTTTTGTATGAAATCTCCCCTGGGTGCATGTTTGTTACAGGTCTATTGATCCATCAACTTGTATTTTTGAAGTCATGGAACTTATTCTATCATCCATGGATGCATGTATTTCTTTTTCAATGAAATGAACTTCTGACGGCAAACCTTTGTTCAACAAAGACTGAGCAAGCTGTCGCCTCTAAAAATCTCGCCTACCGGCAGTGGCGCAAAAATCACAGTGCCAAAAACCGAACTAGGATTGTTATTGCACGTAACAGCTGCAAACTTTCAGTGGTTGAAAGCAAAGATAATTAGGAATAAACTGCTTGCCAATCCCAATGGGTGTAGATTCTTTTGGTCGGTAGCTGAATATGTTAACCAAAACCCTACAAAATCCACAATTCCATCACTAACACGAGCGGATGGTCCAACTGCAAAAACATCCATAGAAAATCAAATCTACTAGCTGAACAATTTGCGTCCCACTCCACAGTCGATTTTCTGAGAAAGGCACCACCCACTATTCCCGCACTAGGATCCACAATGACGGAAGTTACTTTTTGACGTCTAGTTAGGCCAATTTTGAAACAGCTTAAGTAGTCTGGTCCTGATGAAGTGTCCGTGATCGTATTTAAAAAGTGCGTCAATGAAGTCGCAACAGTATTTTGCAGACTTTTCAACCTGTCTCACAAGGAAGGGGTTTTTTCTCCTTGTTGGAAGATGACTCGCGTCCAGCCTATTCCCAAAAAGGGTAAGAAAATTTTCAAATTAACTATAGACCAGTCGCTTTGCTATCAGGGATATCAAAGATCATGGAGAAAGCCGTTAATCATAATATTCTTGAATATTTGGAAGGCTTCAACATTCTGGGCGATCATCAATATGGCTTTCGGAAACAAAGATCAACAGGCGACCTTTTATCGTATGTCACCCATATTTGGAATAATGCAATCGAGAAATACGGAGAGTCAAGAGCTGTTGCGCTCGATATTTCTAAGGCCTTTGACCGTGTGTGGCCAAACTTTGATGCTATGGCTTGTCGGATCATTTTTGTGTATGGATCTCCAGCTTCCTGAAAGAACATTCCCTGCAAGTGGCCGTCGATGGGTGTATCTCGAATACTCTTACCTTCAATACTGGTGTTCCCCAGGGATTCATATTGTCTCCAACCTTCTTTTTATTGTATATCAACGACTTATTGGAAAAAATAAGACTCCAATGTATTGCTCTGCTGACGAAATCACAGTTATCTCGTCATTCTATTTGGATTCTAGGACATCGGCTGCGGATACATATCTTCACCAGCAGTAGAAGGTTGCATATCTAAATGGATATCTAGAGGTGATTCCGAATTGGGGTGGGAGTAACCAGGTTTAATAATCTGGAATATCGAAGGAAGGTTGGAAATTCGTCTCTTTTCTGTATATACTTTCACGGGAGGTGTTCAAGTGACTTGGCACATTTGATTCTTCCAAGAGCGGTACATATCAGAGATAATTTTGGAAAATATGTATTGTTGGCCGTCGTTTGTTTGAAAATGTTCAGGAAAAATGGCAAGAACATGATACAAACGCCTGTCTCCCTCTATTCTAATATCTCTACGAGCAGGACATGAGAGTATATTACTTGTCATCAAGAGAAACAAGAAGAAATTTTCATAGTTACCCTGGCATTCCCAATATTCCCAGAGCTAAAGAGACAGGCAGGTCTCCAAAATCGGGTAATATATAAGGATCCTGTGTGAACATATGGCCTTTGAGAGCTTTGCCATCACAAATGGTGTGAGATCTCCAATCAAAGTTGCCTAATACATATCGGCCCACTGGAAAATCTACATTTTTGCTCTCTATGATTCTGGAACAAAATAGAAAATGAAACATCAATTCGAATGAATTAATCTAACTGAAATTTTAGATAAATAATAATCACACACAAAACTGGAAATAGTACAGAATTTCTGGATTCGTATCTTCTGTTACAGTAAAACTGTGAAAAGTATCACGAAAGTTCCAAAGTGTATTGATCAACAAACGTTATTTCAAGACTTTTTTGTTCTAATGAAATATATGAATTTGAAAGGTCATAACGCTCCCATTATTTTCCACAATCACGAAACATGTCCGAAGAGATGCGAACTCCTGACGACTACTTTTTTGAATAGACACCCAATGTCTTTCCCACTTTTGGCTCAAATATAACTGTATAGTAAACGATTCAGAAAACTCCTGAGGTACTCCACTTCATCATCACATGAGAGATCGAATAGTCATGATTGAAGAAAGTGTCTTGAAGTGGTTACCTCTTATACTGCCTCTGTCTTTTAAAAAACGCATTACCTTCATGCTTGCATCGTCATATTCTAATTCTTTGAAGAATCAAGAGAGATACATTTTGAATTTTGTATTCTTCCAATACCCCTGAGAGTAAGATGAATTCATCTTGGTTTTGGCACTATTCGTCATCTAATAATAGGTGAAAAAACCTCCTGCTCCTTTCAATCTATCAAATATTGGTTACCAAGATGAAATTTTCACCTCATGGAACATATTCACATTGGTTGTTTTCATACGTAAAAGCGATACTTCAACCATTTCAGGCTTCACAATTGGATATTTCTGGTTCTTTTGTAATACAACAGAATAATCTCCCATTTAACGGTTTGTTTTAGTTGACGGTGTCCCACCATCTTACTACTGGTTCATAAATGAGTGATAAAGTGTATAAATTGCAAGATTGTGACTTGGAAACTTTCATGATACCGGTTTTTGAAATTGTGATTTTGATTTACCTAGCTACTTGTGCTCCAATGAAAGGTATCCCCAATGGAAGTCTAACAGAATATGCCCTCATGTAAGGATCAACACTTAGAAATACTGCTTCAGCTAGAAATTCTGTAAAATGAATAAATATTTACTCATATTTACTCATCGATAAAAAATTTGAAGGATTCCAGATTTATTCACAAAAAAGCTTTTTCAAGTATTAGTAGCCCAAGAACGGTGATAATTAGGGTAAAATGTCTGAAAATTCATTGCTTGAAAACTGGAGGGCAGTTACCTAAAGGCAATGTGATCAGAAAAAAGTAATGCAATTTATTGCATTTATCGGTGTTCCTGAGTCATTTAGAATAACGAACTTTTGTTTTACATACTCACACTGAAAATAAGAATAGTGCTTCAATTATTTCTCCTCAATTTGCATATTCGTAACTTCAACTTTAATGAAATTATATTGTGATAAATGAGAAATGGAGATTGGAGTTTCGTCCTATAAGAACATTTTCGAACAATTGCAATGAAAATTCTGATAATTTTCGTTCATCACCCAAAATTATGCCAGTGAATACATGCTTTTTCATGTATTGACTTCAACTTCACACTTAACTAATTAATATTGAAATATTTTTACCTACGCCTATGGTGAATAGTATTTATCGTCAACGTCATGAGTAAACAACTTGATGGCATTCTGTTAATTTATCAAAAATCAATTCGATCGTAGATAAATGAAATTTATGTTATATTTTCATGATTCATACAAATAATTTGAATTGGAATTCGTTTCCTCAGAGAAATAGTGACATGGCATTCAAGATGTTCCTAACCTCAATCAAGGAAATTGAAAGAACTTACCTCCTTCTTTTATTGGTGGAAGTTCTTCTTCGACCAATCTCAAGTCGGTTTCTTTTGGATATCCATCAAAATAATGCTCGAAAATAAACACTTTCGCTTTTACCATATTTACTGAATAAAACTGTCAATCTGTTTGATTGCTTAATCAATTACTGGAACAATTTCAAAATACTAAGATACTTGTGATACCAGATCAGCATTCATTTGATTTAATGACGTCTTCATTACTTATCTTCGTAAACAAGTAAACTCTGGTGGGTTTATCATTGAGATACTGACACTTATTAGGTATGCTATGTCGGTTTCTGATGTGAACAGGTAGGAATCTCATAGGCGTAGACACTATAGTGAAAGGTCTTGATAAACCATTCTCTCTGATATTTGCTTTCTGTATTTCGTAAAGTGGTGAATTAGGAATTCTTAGGGCATTGTGAATATTAATTAATATGCCATCACGGTCGTTCTGTTGAATAAAAATGTTTTGAGATGAAATGCAAAGTAAAATAATATGAAATATATGTCAATTCAAAAATGTTACACAGACTATATTTCGACCCCCATGAACAATTTTGAAACATGCAAAAATACATGAAACTTATTTTTAAGGAGGACATTTTGTCAGCTAATTTTTTATTGGACTACCTTTATCAACCCTTTAGCAGAGAGCGAACACAACCCCATAACCACTGTCTAAGTGGAAGAAAGTAGTGTTGTTAAGCTCCATCTTGTTGATGGGCCGTCTTGCAAAAAATTACCGGTTGTGTAAATTTGATTTTTTGAACTAGTTGTTATTTCATCAAGCACATTTGAGTGGAGCTCACCTATTGGATTTTCCTTAATGAATAAACATCAAATAATAGAACTCTTGAGAATACTATGTACAAATATTGTTGCCGGTTTTCTTGCGTATTTTCATGATTGGGAATAGATTCAGTTCTTCGTGATTGAAGTTTATTTCATCATTCAAGAAACGGAAGTGTGAAAAATGTGAATCCTGGAATTTTCAGACCAACACTAATTTATAGATCGATCATATGAACGAAAATACATCAACAAATTAGTCCAATTTATAAAAACTGGATATGAAATACGCTTTCAAATCTGCTCTTACGGGTGTTGGGCAACCCAAAAGACAAGATTTATTCAAGCAGCACTTCATTGTGGGATTTTCACTAAATAGTTTTTAGAAAATGCAACACGTGTTTCGCTATACAATAGCTTCTTCAGGCATGTCTATACTAGACTTGCAAGAATCACCTCTATCGAGAAATATGGAGAATCTCTGGTCATGGCCTTAGAAATATTCCAAGTATTGCATTGCACGAAAGACCTCTTAGAAAGTTTTCTGTCTTTGAATTGATATCAGTATATTCAGTGGTTGGCAGGGGTATCTCAGGGTTCTATTCGTGAATGAACCCCTTCACATAGATTATCCACAACACATAGCTCAGCTGATGACAGTACTCTCCAAACTGAAAACAAACTATACCCTAGCAGGTCAGCTAACAAGCCCAGATGATGATTTACCCAAACTAGAAGTTATGCTTGGCCGTAGCTAATGTATCGTCAGATATGGCTCATCTAGGTAGGTTATTGCAACTAGTTGGGAATGCTTCATCTTGATTATATATATTATATGGCCCACCCTACTGAAATGTCTTTAGAATGCCTTTATGGCATAGATGATATTCGAGAAGATGGTCCACAGGTACGATTCCAGAGCTACATGTTTCAACTTACATTACAACAGATTATCTGAAAGAATCAAGGGAGCCTTCTGACTGATGGATACAGGTAGTACCATTCGGCGCCATTTTGGAATACCACCCTGAAATGCTTTACAGGAGACCCACTTTTCAAGCCACATAGTAGTGTTGTTTACCTTCCTGACGGTAGTCTCTATCAGACTGATGTCCAGTTACACACTGGATTGAATCGGATCACCATCGGATCACTGGATCACCCTGGTTTGTCATCCAAGTGGCTTATTCTTCAGAAGGAAATTTGTAGGCTTCGGCAAAAGAACACATTCTAAGTGTCTGCGTTAGAACTGGTTGAATTTTTAGAGTTTGACAGGGTTTCACTCTCACCATCTGATCTCGAAGTTCACTTATCACATGAAGTTATCGGCTCTGGTAAAATTGGCCAAATTTTAATGGACGTGAGCCACAACAAATACACTCGAGTTGCAGTTCAGAGTCGAATAATCCCACTAACTTCAGACTCACCTACCCATGTAACCTTCATACTGTCTGGTCAACCAAAGTTGTACCATCGATCATTCTGAACGAGATTGAGAGAAGCAATCAATTAAATTTGTCGAAAAGGACGCAATCAGTCAGTCAATGTATGGAAGTCTTCATCAGAAGTGTTATTTGTCACTTCAATTGACCAACATCAAAAACGGATTTTGGTATCAAGATATTATGGAAAATGACAATAATCGGGTAACCTATTGAAGCCAATCCATGAAGAATCAAGAATAATGGAAATGTGCAGCATATGTGATGGATTTAACATCAACTACATATTCTTTCACGTTGTTGACTATTTTCTACATATTTGCCCAATCAGCAACGGTTAGATATGAAAGTTGGTTCTTTTAGTTGATCCATACAAAACTTATGAAAGCTGATAGGTTAAATGAATTGAACATGTTACGATCATATCCTGAAATATAATGGGAGCCAAAATTCAACTCAACTAGTCAAATTTTTGTCTTTGTCTATTCTATGTTCTACAGAATGAAAACGAAAATGATACTCAAAAATATTTAATTCTGAAATGCCTTTGGTAACGATAACCAACAATGAACACCTTCACTTTTGTATAAAACCTCTCGAGTTCATTATTTGCAATTTACTGACATGTATCAAAATGCAACAGCCACATCTACACTTTGACGAGAGCTTTCCCCACATTACCACCATTTAACATATCATAAAAAGCTTTGAACATATTTTCGAAACCATTAGTGATGGTTTCCTGATACTTTAGTTTGCCTTGCTCGATCCATTCAAGGTTTTGTTTTATTGCTTCCATTCGTCTTTCGTTCCATCTGGAAACAATGAATCCCTCCATTCTGAGTTGACGAAAGGTCACTGGGAACTGGATGATAACATCTAAAATCAATTGAAATACAGTCAACGGTTGAATATATCGAATGTAGTGAGTTTCTTTCAGGTAGCTTTATTCGAAGATATTCTAGATATTCCAAAGAATTGTCAAAAAAAATGAATCAGAAACGAGCCATTTTTCCAAACACTACTGAATATTGGTTCAATTCATCCCCTGAAGACGCCTACTTGGTTGGCGAAACGCATATCGAAAATAGTATTTCAGTTCTGTGTTTGGAAAAAGTGCTTGTTTTGGATTTATTCTTCATCAGAGGTTCCATTTTCATTTTTGATTTGAAAAAATCAACGAGTAAAAATCAAGCAATGTGATTAAGTCATAAAGAAAGAAAACCAAACGATCATCTATGAAGAGACAAAAGTAAAATCATGAATCAGAAATTAAAAAATTACCCTAGGATTTTGAAATTGAATTAACTATTTTAATGACATTTATTTTTATCGATAAATGAAACATCTGGTGTCTTTTGTCCATTACGACGTTGAAAATTAGTATTCATGATAATATTCCAGTGATGACAAATGCATTGTGTTCAAACTATGTTAGATCGCATTTTTATTTCGAATTAAGTACCTACTCATAATTTCTTGAATGGATAGACTGAACGTGTTGATCAATATTTAGTCATCGCAGTCAACGCACTGATATTGTCTACCGCTGTTGCAAACGAAACTTCTGGAGGTTCGTGTTTCATTCGACCACGGTTTACCAGTTTGGGTTTTACTCATTTCAATCACGACTCCAGCCGCGAAAGCCAATGCTCTTATATTCTTATAATATGTAGGCTATTTCTTCAACCTCATTTTGACTCAAGTAATATAGCAACAGGAGTTCTATGACATTCTTTATGGAAAACAAGGTCCGAGCCTCGTCTCTGCCAGATGTCCATCATGTGTGAACTGGACCTTAGCCTACAAAGCCCCCTACAGAATACCCCCACTCCTTCACTTTTGCCGTCAGTAGACCAGTATTTACTTATGAAGCTAAACTTTTCGCAATTTTCATGACATCCGACCGAAATCTTGGGGACAAAACGCTTTTTGAATCCCTACGACACTCATTTCATTCTGCATCGATTACACGTTTCTCTCTCCCTCACTCTCTGAAACATACCTACATCGAGTTGGGCATTCCACAAGGTTCCGATCGGATGTCATGAAAATTGCAAAAAGTTTAGCTCCATAAAAAATACATGGGATTTTGGGCCAGGACCAACCTTGCTCATCTACTGGTTTGAATTTCCCGCTGTACGTGCGGTGGCTTCTGATTGGTTGACTGAATGACGGCAAAAGTGAAGGAGTGAGGATGTTTTGTAGAGGGCTTTGAAAGCTAAGGCCCAGTTCACACATAATGGACGTTTGGCAGCGACGAGGCCTGAGATCCGAAAATCACCAGAATAAACCTGCTCAAATGTGCACTTGTTTTTCCATACGGAATGTCACAGAAATTTTGTAGCTATATTACGTTTGATCTTCTGTGCCGAAAGGTGTTCTTTACAGCAATAACATTACCGTACAGGTCGTTTTACTACAGTCTTTCAATAGACTGTGATGTGATGGTATTTCGCATTCTGATTCGCCACTTGTATTCTTGCCTATAGATTTGGCTGGTAGGTGGACTGGTAAATTACATAGAGTTGTTAATCTGAAATGTGGGCATCATTGCTCGCGTGAAAGTAAACTTCCAATGTTCTCCAAGCAATCCCATATTATTTTCGGGAAAAAACAGTATGTCCACTTCTGGACAACATTTTGTTTTTGTGTCTTGAAAGCCCTTATGTTTATAAGAATTCGTTAAGCCCCATATGTCTTGGTGGTGGCCTAAAATCCCCAGAAGTTTGTTTAGTAGCATCTGGTAGAGTGGTGAATCTATAGGCAATATTTAATCCCTGTAGGTTACCTGGTAAACCTTTAGTTCGTGACTGACAGTAACAATAAATGACGTATTCAGGAAAAACCGCTAGCACAAGTTTCGCGAATGAATATTTCATTGCCTTTGAAATTTAATTAACCATCAAACTGTTACTCTTTTCATTTGGATATATGTTGAAAAGTTTTTCCGTGTCAGTTGACATCCTGTAAACATGATGTTTAGAGTTGTTTTTTCGAGTGTATATTTGAAAATGAATCTGATTTCAACATGAAAAAATAATATATAAGGAACTTATATGAACAATTCATTTTCTGAACTATTTTTGTATCATCTTTTGCAAAATGTATAACAATTCCGTATCAAGCGAGTTTAAATACATGGTATTGCTAAATTAAAAACAGTGTTTGAATGGTATGGTGGAAAAGCAAGGGTTGTATTCAATTTTGAAAAACCATTGAAGCGTTCAGTTAGAGTCAGTGTTTTAAGCATAATGAGAATAATGAGTTATCTTTTTTCTCTGCGTATGAATCAATGATTCACATATAAATGTTATTCAATATTTCTCTAGAATCACAAATTTTTGTATCGCGGCTTGAAAAAATTGTTACCTTGTTTTTCTCCTTCGTTATATCCAGATATAGCTCCACAAACTGCGATACGGCCAAAGTGGTTCATTTGGTAGATTACTGTTGAACTAATATCACCTCCAACCTGCCAATGGAATCAAAATATCACAATAATATCTGTATAAAAAAATGTGGTATACTTCCAAAATAAACAGGAAAGCCATTAGTTTCTGAATTTCATGAAGATGTGTCGATCATACATAGACGTTACTTGTGTTATGTGTTCAAAATATGTTTAAAATATGTTTTTTTCTGTTAACCAACTACCGCACCCCTACGAACGACAACCCTCAGAAGTCGAAACTTGTGCGAGCTAAGGACTAATGAGTTTTTACCTTTCAACGTGTGATTCCTAACATGGGTTGGACGATAGCAAGTGAAAATTTGAGTGTTCAGCCTCGGGCTTGAACCATCGACTCACACATCAGCCGATTGACTGAGTGAACAAAGCACCCACGTCGAACCGCCTGGTGACCAACTTTCTTTCATATTTTGAGTGGTTTCGTTATATTATGAAAAAACTTCTTCTAGAACGATGAAAATAATGAAATGTATTAGTAAGATGTGTCAAATATTTAGAGATTCAGATTGCAAATATCAGCACGAGTCACAAAGTCAATAATATTTTTGAACTAGACGAGACCCGAATCATCAGTATACGACTGTATTTCCTTTTTATAAACCACATATACATGTTGTTGTAAATCATGCCCTAAAGAAAAAAAACGCCGGCCACCACTGGTAGCGATAAACCAAATGTGACGTAGCTGAGAGCGCGCGTATATATGATGTTCGCTGCCGCTCTAGATGTAGCGAGAATAATGCTACCGACTTCGATGGAATTCCGGCGAAGTTTTTAACGTTTTCGATTACGATATATAAAAGCCAGCTACGAGCATATCGATACAGTTAAGTAGAAATTACAGTGCGGTACGCGAAGCGATCTAGTAAGGCGTTAGACATTTGAATAATAGTTGAAGTTTTAGTTACAGTGTTTTTTGTATTTAAAGTGAAATAAAGTTAGGTTTCATTATTGTCCAGTGTAGTCAATTATTGGTCAATCCAGGGGGGAAAACGTAACAATATCAATGAAGATGATGAAAAATTATTTTTCAAAAAACATTCATACTGAATCTCGTTTACCGACTTTTGAGAACAACACTTACGTTATCAAAGTAACAGTCTATTCCATTTGGTGCAACTTCAGGTAAAACTTTCTCTAAATCTGTTGTTTTGTAATTTATGAAATGATCGAAGCCAAGTTCGTCTACCAGCCATTTTCCCTTTTCATCTGATCCCGTTATTCCTATTACTGTACAACCTTTGATTTTTGCTATTTGGCCAACGTGACTTCCAACAGCTCCCGCTGCTCCAGAAACCACAACTGTTTCACCTTTCTTCGGTTTACATATCTCAAGGAATCCAAAATATGCAGTTGCTCTAAAATAAAATAAATTTGCTGAATAACTAAAAAATTACTGCATAATTTACTGAAATTCAGATTTTAGTATCAGAATAATATTGATTGATTGGCAAATTACTTTTCTATTTACCAAGGAGACAATGATAATGGTGATAATAATATATGATAACCCTTTCATATGTTCAACGTTTACTCAGAAGAAAACGTCAAGTATTACATATTTAATCAAGTACCAACTAGAGTCATGGAATTTTTCCACCTTTTTTGTTGGAACTTCATCTTTGAATAATGAAGTTATCAAGGTATAACTACTAATCACAAACATTTTTTTTTGATAATGAGAATTAGTCGAGTATAAAGGAATGTGCTATCTCACCCAGTCATGCCCAACACTCCAAGTCCAAGCGACAGCGGTAATTTCCCGAAATCTGGTAATATCATTGGTTCACCAAGTTTTCCATCGGAAATAGTATGAGTTCTCCATCCAAAGTTACCTATTACATATTTCCCAATAGGATATTTGGAATTTTTGCTCTCAGTTATTCTGAAAATGAATATTCAACTTGAGTGGCCACTTTTTCACATACACTGAAGATATATGTACAGAGAGGGCCAAATTTAAAAAGGACCTCCTGTTTTCAAATTTTATGACAGAGTTGATGGCGGAAACCACATATTGATATCTATCATAGTTTCTGAGTTAAGGCATATTTTTCGTAAATGAGTATATTCGAAAAGTTACTGTAACTTTTTTTCTATCAGAAATTAATTGTTTCTATGAAGATATTTCTGGAGCACGTTTTTACTTGGAATTCATTGGTGTGAAAAACTCATTTTATCAAAGTAGTTATCAATAGTTATTGATGGAAAACTATTTTTTTCCAGAGACAGCCTGTATATTCCTACATATTTCAATAGAGCTTAAAATTACCTTTTCAAAAATGTAGCATGCTAGTCATTTTTGGAATACAGAACTTTTAGGTTTTTTGATGAAGACTTTGAAACGCACCTTTGATCAAGTAGGCTTTGGGGATGATGCGGTGATAAAACAGAATGCAAATCTTCACTGGTAGCTGTCAAATTTTCATTTGAGTAGTAAAGACGCTCTTCAATTAGTGGTTTTCGTTCAATTATGAAACACATTCACAATGAATGAGAATTATGGAAAATGTGATGTGATAGCCGGGAAAAATGCAGAAGCAGCAAGCAATTTGTATCACGAGAGGTATCCAAGTGAAAACAAGCTTTAAGAGACATTTTCATGAGATTGCGATACAACATCTTAAGTGCCAAGGAACTTGGCACCTAACATGTGGCAAGTTCCCATGTTAACAGCAAGTTAACATGGGAACCACACATTGACCACATCTGCATGCTGCTTAATGAAGCTTATTTTGCCATTTTACAGCTTAAAGACACAATTGCCAAACAGGGTATTTTAAGTGTGTTCTTTTTTTTTTTTTTTTATTTCACTCAACTGTTTTATTTTACTGGAGTATAAATAAATAATGTATAAATGTATAACATTATAAGATAAATCATTACATTGCAAACTTAACTTAAGGTACTTGCATTAGCTTATTCACATATTTCATTGAATATATTAACCTGGGGACGATCGAGTCATTGTTGCTCAGAATAGATCACTGAGACTAATTTTCAATATAAATCGCTTAGATAACTGTGAAGAAACGTTTATAAATAATAATATTTTTACGGTACCTAGTATTTACATCTCTAAATGTCTGGTGTACGCGAAAACTAATGTACTTTCTTTTAATACCTCTGCGGAAAGGCACATGTACGATACACGATATAAAAAATTATTGTCGATACCTAGGCATAAAACAGCTGCAACTCTTTATAATATAACTGTATTATTCCATTTGACTGTGTTCCTTTGCCTATCGTTATTCTATTCTATTCTATTCTATTCTATTCTATTCTATTCTATTCTATTCTATTCTATTCTATTCTATTCTATTCTATTCTATTCTATTCTATTCTAACCTAATCGATGGTGGTCAATTCGAAAAGACAAGGCCGAAATTATGTGAATCAAATAGGGATAAGGAGTCGGAAGAAATAGTCGTTCTGGAAGGATTTTGAAAAAACACAAATTCAAGCCATACAGAACCAGAAAAGTTCGTCAACTTAGACCAGGAAATTTTGAACGCTGCATGGCTTTTTGCCAGTGATTCCTGGAAAGCTGTAACCAACACTGCAATTGTCACCAATTTTTTGACTGCAAATTTTGGTAATACTTGAATAGCCAACCAAAGTTCCAACCCTTTTCCTGCCAGGTCACCGGACCTAACGCCTATGGACTTTTACCTCTGGAACAGGTTGAAAGATTTTATTATTGAATTGTCAACCAATTCTAGATACGAATTGAAAGCGGCAGTGATGCAAAGTTTTGCTTCTCTCACTTCTATTGAACTGATTAATTCGGTAAAAAATGTTCAGGAGAAGTGTCGCCTGTGTGTAGGAGTAGGTGGAAGACATTTCCAAAACCTTCTCTAAAACAACATGTCTCATTGTTTTTTACAAACAATGAGATATATTGATTTATTGGGATTTATTAGTAGTCAATATAGTATAAATTGTTATCAGTTTTATTGATACTATGCGTTTTAATTATTGCTGTGAAAAGCTTACGCAACATTTGATAGCTACTACTGAACAATTTTTTTCTGTTTTATCGCCGCGTCGCATCGTCCAAAGCTTACTTGATCAAAGTATGCGTTTCATAGTCTACATGAAAAAATTCAAAAGCTCTGTATTTCAAAGTTGATTCTACCAAAATATCAAGTGTGCTACATTTCTGGAAAGGTTATTTCAAGCTCTATTGATAAATATAGGAATATATAGGATGTTTCATCAAAACAGTTTTCTATCAATAACTAATTATATCTCATTTTACAAAATAGGTTTTTTACACCATTGCATTCTACGCAAAAAGTGCTTTGGAAATGTTTTCATAGAAATGGGAAATTTTTGACAGGAAAAACTTTTCGAAAATCCACAATTTCGAAAAACATACTGTAACTCAAAAACGATGAAAGATATGGATATGCGGTTTTCACCACTGAGTTTGTCATAAAATTTGACTTTCAGACACAACCATAAATTTGAAAAAATCTGTTAGAAATCAGTTTTTCCGTTAATTAGCTGTCGCCCCCAAACAAAAGACACCTCTCAGAAGTTGAAAAACTTGTGCGAGCGATTCCTAACAGGGTTGCAGAATCATCCCAGCTTCAACCAGATTAATTCTCTCGAGAAAAATATCTGGTCGAGGCGGGAATCGAACCCACGGCCTCTCGATCGTCAGTCGGGTGCACTACCACCGCGGCCAATTCCACAACTACCATCTTCTTTGAAATAGGAGTTTCCTTTCAGAATTTTCCAATTTGGCCCACTCTGTACAGTGGTTGTTTGGACATTTTCAAATTCTTCATACTCACCTAGCAATTTGTGATCCCATGAACGTAGATCCAATTGGTAAAGCACGAGAATATGGTCGCATGTAAGGATCAACACTGAGATAAACTGCTTCAGCTAAAAATTCTATAAAAAAATTGAAGTTAAAGGGCGCGTATGATTGATTGTCAAAATTTCAAGTACATTGAAAAAATGTTTCTGTGAACTCACCGCCATCATTAGGTATTGGCAAGTCTTCTTTTTCAAGTTTAAAATCGCTTTCTTTGGGAAAACCATCAAAATGTTTCTGAAAAACAAATTTATGTGCTACAGCCATAATTTTGTCAGAAAATAATAATTGTATTGATAACGTTGCGTAGCGGTTGATGTGATTTATAATTTATAAGCTTATCTCTGATTTCGGCAAATACGTGTTTCGATTTAGATATCTTATCATTAAGGTGAAAGATAGCTTACAATCAACAAATGGTATAATTGATCTATTGAACAATCGAAAAGAACCTTCAAGGCAGTAAAATCATTAGGATAACGAACATACATTATAATACAGATCATTTGATGTGGATAATAATAATATCAGTACTAGGTTAGGTTAGGTCTGAAGTGAGTGGGTCTATTTAACCCTCAACCGCAACCCGCAAGGGTTTATTGTAGCTAACACCTATTCACACTCGACCAAATAAACTCAGCTTCTTAACGAAGCTGATAAGTTTGTATGGTGAGTGGTCCTTCAGGTCTAAAAACCTGATTTGGTCCCCAGTGGGGCAGGCACAAAGTAAATGCTCTGCTGTTTTATCATTTCCCAAACAGAGGCAACACACACTGTCTTCCGAATGTTCAAGTCTCTGCATATGATGCATATGATGTTTCAAACGACAGTGTCCTGTAAGAAGGCCTGTTAGACATCGTGGTTCATCCCTCCTGTAGTACAACAACAACAACACTTTGATATCAAGCTTCGAAGGGTGAATAAACGCCTTGGAGTAAGCCAATCCTCGAAAATTCTGCCAGAAGATTCTTGCCATTCAGGTGTTCAATGTTTGTTTGGCAAAGCCTGAAGCGATGATAATGACAGGTTCTGGTCCGATGAAGCTGCTTGTAGCACCATCCTTTGCAAGGAAGTCAGCAGCTTCATTGTCTTTCAGGCCAGTATGGCTAGGAATCCAGACCAGAGGCAGTCTGTTGAGTTTTCCTATCGAGGAGAGTCGTTTTTGGCAATTTGCTACCAATTTAGACGTTGCTCGGTAGTACTAAGATGGATGTTTTGATTATTGGAGTCCTTGAAGATGCCCTTCTCACTTAGCCAAACAAGGCTTACTGTTATTGCTTAGGGGACATGATTCTCAGTCCCAATGATCACTGAACTTACGGTCTGAGAAGTGGTCATTGGTTGATAATGCTAAGAAATCAAATAATTGAAGAAAAAACACAAAAGGCCATATTCCTGTGTATGGTTGTTCAAACAATTGATATATTACAAATCATGACAGTTCGAAAATTCTGGTTAAATAAAAAATCACAAATGAAACAAAAGTAGAGTTTTTGTTGAGAAAGTAGAGCCCTTTCAAAATTTCAGTTGGTGTTTATTTTGGGTAATGAAGTTTAGTAAACCAAAGTTTCGGTAGCATTGAGTTACATCGAAAGAAATAACGGTTGATAATTGAAATCAGCGAATGAATGTTATTTATGGTGTCGGGCAAATTGAGAGAACAGACGGAAAACAACAATCAACAGCTACGAGTATATCACAACATTATATTCCTAATGAAACAATTTTAATGATTTCACCCCAATGTATCCTGATGGAATTTGTACTGAAACGAAGGGCAGAAATGTAACACTCGTCGAGAAACTTTATTACTCATTCCTTTTATCACTGGAATTTTCAAATTTTCGACTGAAAATAATTAGAGCAGAATAATGAGGCGCGTGTGTTTTCTTTGATGTGAATGAATCAGCGTCGTATCATTGATATACAATAAAACAATATTCAGGTTTTTTTTAAGGACAAAACACAAGCACTACAAGTAAATCCTGAAGGCGCTCTCAGAGCGGTGCCTGTGTGAAAGTAGTGACTCACATTAGATTTTAATCGCTTGTTATTGAATCCATTTGTAAAAACGTTCTCAGAAGAAGGTCTGATCTGAGCTTCATGAAGCATCAAAAGTTGCTGAGGTGTGTACAGTTTTCTGGTTCTGAATAGTGTTCCAAGCTTTCGAAAAGTAGCCTTTGCAATTCCAGCGACATGATTGTGCTAAGACATACTGGTGTCCATTTTAACCCCCAACAAACTTATCGAAGCAGAAAGCGGAATTGTCTGACTTGATATTATTATAATATCCTGTTCTTAGACATTTATCTTCTTGGAAAAAATCTATGCCTGGGTTTTTGTGGCATTGAATTGAACCTGGTTNGGCCGGCAACTATCTCTGAAATTCAAATTAAATATAAGTCTCAGGATTCTTTCCTGAGCCACAAAAACTATATTTAAATCTCTTGCTCTTCCCCAAGCCATGATATTTAAACTAAACCGAGAGTGAACCATTGCGTAGTAAATATTTAGGAGCCCTGCTTCATCTAAACTGGGCTTCAGATGCCATATAGCATAAAAGGTTTCGTTTAGATTTGCACATACATGATTAATTTGTTTTTCCTAATTCAGGTTGGCGTCAAGATGAATACCCAGGAATTTTACTTCTGTGTACGTTTGCAAGTCATCAATTTCGATAACGTTGCGGGGTCGCCATTTCCTGTAAAATTTCACGGCCACTGACTTCGAGTTGTTAAGGATTAGTTTATTTCTCTGACACCAGGAGCTGAAATCATTGATAACGGTCTTCATGTTGGAAGCAAGTTGTTCAACAGTTGAACCTGATATGATAATGGTAGTATCATCGGCAAACATTGTAACATAACCCGTTGTTACATGTTGAGGCAACAGATCCTTGGGGGACACCAAGTTTTACGGCATGAGAATCAGAAAGTACATGATTACAAGAGACGTACATAGTTCGTCCCGTCATGTAGGATTTGATCCAATTTATGAAGTTAGATGGAAAATTACATTGTCTTATTTTTTTCAAAAGAAATATTACGCACACCGTATCGAATGCCTTCGATAGATCAAAGAATAGTGATAAGACTTAGTTATTATTATCTATCTGAGTGTAAATGTAATCGACAAGATGGTAGGAAGCTGTTTCAATGGATCTCTTTTTAATAAAACCGTGCTGAGAGGTTGAGAGTATGTTGTTGCTTTTCAGGTAATCGGTGGTTATTCTGTTTACTATTATCTTTTCTATTAATTTGGATAAGGAACAGAGCAGCGATATTTGCCTGTAATTGTCAATTTCATTTAAATTACCTTTTTTGTGGAGAGGAATCACAAGTGCCTTTTTTTAAAACATCAGGAAAGATTCCTTGCACGAGATATTGTTCTATAAGAAAAGTTAGCGGTTTAATGATAGCGGGAAATATATGTTTGATAGTAATAATAGAAATTTCATCCATACCGGAGGATGATTTGTTCTTCATTTCAAATAAGGTTTTCGATATTTCTTATTCAGTGATGGGTGGCGATGGAAATTTGATGTTGATTTTCTTTACGAGGGGGCAAGGAAGGACCATGTTCTGTCCCAAGTGATTTGACATAGCTATTTCTGCTGCATTTGCGAAATGATCGGCAAACACTTTACATATTTAATTCAAGACCAACTCGAATTCCTCAAGTTGGTTTAACGATAAGTTTTCATGAAATCTACTCTCTTCTATGGCAGTATATCACAAATTGACTCTATCCTAATGCAATTTGAAATGGCATAAGTGACATGTGATCGATTGGAAACGTCAAAAGAAGAAAAACATTGCTTGCGTATGCTAGCTTCCACCAGTCAGAGTTGCTTCATCGCCGAATATGGTAGATAATTGCTCAATCCGGTAGCTAGATATAACAGGTCTTCCACCAGAGAAATGGGTGTTTTGTTCGAGTAACGTACTGCACGCTTCGCTAATTTTACGGTCGCCATGATCGTCCTAACGAGAGGACTATTCGCAATGTGGTGGAAAAATTTGAGTCAACTGGTTCAGTATACGATCGACCTAAAACATCGCCGCTGTCTGCGAGAGTGTACAGAAGAATCCAAGGCAGTCGATTTCGCGTCGTTCACAAGAACTCGGCCTTTCGCAGACCACCTCTTTGCGAATTTTTTGTTGTGACTTAGTCCTGCACCTCAAGGTGGGGTACTATCTCCCCTTCTGTGGTCGCTCCTGGTGGATAGTCTGATTGATTCCCTCGACAGAAGAAAAGTTGATCTGCAAGCTTATGCAGATGACCTTGTCATCCTGGCAAGGTCCACGTCGGAGAGGGTAGCTTGTAATATCCTCCAAAGCGCGTTGGACGTTGTTCACAGTTGGTGCCTGAGGGAGCAGATGTCTGTCAACCCCAGCAAAACTGTGTTAATCCCCTTCACCAAGAGAAGGAAATTGGACGATCTAACGCCACTTTTCCTCAATGGTGTGGTCATTCCATTTGGAACGGATCTGAAATATCTTGGCATTGTCCTTGATAAAAGACTCACCTGGAACGCTCACTTGGAAAAACTTTTACACAAAGCCAGACTGTATCTATGGACATGTCAAAGGATTTGTGGTCAAACTTGGGGTTTAGGTCCCAAACAAATCCATTGGATTTATGTGATGATTGCCAAATCAATGATCACGTATGGTGCAATTGCTTGCTAGCCGAAGGTTTTACGGAAAACGGCCCAAGCGAAGCTCTCTGGCTCACAGAGACAGGCTTTTCTGGCTATCAGTGGTGCCATCAGTACCACACCAACAGCGGCCATAGAGATCCGTCTAGATCTACCTCCTCTCCACATTTTTCTGGAAAGAGAGGCTAGATGGACTGCATACAGACTTGTGCACATTGCAAATTGCACAAATCAATTCAATGCAGAGTGCAACAGACTGTTGGTTGACATTGGAAGTCTCAGATTTCTGGAAATGACCTCTGACTTTATGTCTTCAACTGTCAACTACGAACTGCCTTATAAAGTACTATTCCCGAGTAGAGAGGACTGGATCCTGCGGGAGAAGGAACTATTAAGAGCAGATAGTTATTGGTTCACAGATGGATCAAAAACACCTTCTGGTGCAGGTGCAGGTTCGGGTGCAGGTGTTTTCAGTCGCAGACCCAGGACAGAGTTATCTACCTGCCTAGGAACTCATGCGACTGTATTTCTGTATCCGCTGTATCAAGCGGAAATTTACGCTATTGAATGGTATGCGGAGAGATTGGATAAATCCAACCTCACTCACAAGTCAATAAAAATATTCTCGGACAGTCAAGCGGCATTGGAAGCTCTTGGCTCCCACCGAGCAACGTCTAAATTGGTAGCAAACTACCAAAAAAGACTCTCCTTGATAGGAAGACTAGACAGATTGTCTCTGGTCTGGATTCCTGGAAAAACTGGCCTGGAACGCAATGCGGCTGCTGACTCTCTTGCAAAGGAAGGTGCTGCAAGCGGCTTGGACCAGAACCTGTCATTGGCATTGCTTTGGACTTTGCCAAACAAACACTCAACACCTGGATGGCAAGAAGAGTTATGGGCTTCTGGCAGAATCTCCAGGATTAGCTCACTCCAAAGCGTTCATTCACCCTAAGAAGCTTGATTCCAAACAGTTGTTGGACTAGAGTAGGAATGAACTACGATGTCTAACAGGCCTTCTTACAGGTCACTGTCATTTGAATCATCACATGCAGAGACTGTCGGAAGAAAGTGTGTGTCTCCTCTGTCTAGAAAATGATGAAAGTGCAGAGCATATACTTTGTGCCTGCCCCGCTGGGGACCGAATCAGGTTCTTTGAGTTCGGTAGATCCGTACTCTCACCATCTGACCTGAAAGACCACTCACCATACAAACTAATCGGCTTCGTTAAGAAGCTGGGTTTATTTGGCCGAGTGTGAATAGGTGTGAGCCACGATAAACCCTTATGGGTTGCGGTGGAGGGTCGAATAGACACACTCACTTTAGACCTACCTTCCTACCTAGTCCTGCGCCCATATACAAGTCAAACCTTCCGTTTCTGGGCAAATGCTCGCTCAATGGGTTTTGAAGCAGTTGGCAAATTTTCATCGAAAGATCATCTTCAGCGATGAAGCCCATTTCTGGATGAATGGGTACGTGAACAAACAAAATTATCGAATTTGGGACGCAACTAATCTACATGAGATCCAAGAGCATTCAATGTATCCCGAAAAATTCACTGTTTGGTGTGGATTTTGGGCTGGCAGCGTCATCAGTCCATATTTCTTTGAGAACGACGTTGACCAGGCCATCACTGTCAACGGCGGTGATTACCAACTTTTTTCGGCGTAATTTGGATGATCTGGATACCAACGATATGTGGTTTCAACAGGACAGCGCTATGTACGACACAGCTTATACCACATTGGATATTCTGCACGAACGATTTGAGGGTATGGTCATTTCACGTGGAAGTTATGATCAATGAAACACTTGTTGGTTGAAGAGATTCATTAGAAAACGCTTTGTTGCTACATTCAATGCATCGCTGTTTGCTTTTTCGTCCTAACCAATGTTGCAGCTTTCAATTCTTGACCAATTTTGGGTTAATCTCTTCAATTCATCGAGAGCTTTTGACAAAACAGAAGGGTTTATCTGTATCTTGTTTTGAAATCTCAATTATATTTTCAAATTAAATAGATTGATTTTATTCAATTGTTGAAATTCTTCATCATTTTCAATGAAGTTTTAAACGAAAAAATCTGCATTGGATTTGGTAAAAAAACTGTTTCGCTCACAGTATTACTAATTTTTCCCTTGGGAAAAATATTTCCTAAATGAATCTTGAATTTATCTCTTAGCTATCTCTATTAGCTATCTACTACTACTGGAATGCTCAGTCTGTCAGATTCCAACTAAAAAAGCCGTTGTGCACGTCAAATGACGCAAGACGAAAATGTAGTTAAATACTTGGGAAACAGATCTCAAAAATGATTTCGCGATATATTTCGCTCTTCCACCCGCAAGAAAGGGGTAGTTCTAGTAATATGTCATTTCGAAGCTTTCCAAATTATCTTCCAAATTATCTTTCCAAATTATCTTTGAATTTTGAAGTTCCGCTTGATAGTTGTGGAAAAGTATTTGAAAATTTGAATTCGTTTGCCTCTTACATACTACACATTAGAACGAACGTTCAAACTGATAACCAGCTATCGCCATATAGTAAAAAAGATTTTGTAATATTGAGGGGTGATTCAACGGTATTTGTTGCCAATTCTTTGGTGAAAATCTTCTGAAGAATATAATTGCTTTTCACAAAAAACTATAATGCATCCACAAAAAAATGGAGAGGTTGAAAATGTTGTCACCATGGAGGCCAGTCAATGCTGCTTCTTCTTCGGTGCTGTGGAAAAATATTGTTTGATATTCGAATGTGTGAATACCAAAAAAGTAGGAACATTTCTACTCAATTTCACTCAACTGATGAATCTACTAAATGCAGTACAACAAAATTTATGAAAACAAAAGTTAATGAAGAATTAATAAGACTTGTGCAAGATTGTAGATTGTGATGAGACTCAACAAGCTCCTTGAGTTCATGTTGTTTTTTGGAAACATGTATTTCAAAATTTTAAGGTTTTTGAAGAAAAACCTGAGAAGATGTAGAATATGCATAGATTTGAAAAACTGCATCAATGCTATCAAACATTTTTACTCATGTCGGTATTTAGCCCAGGATGAATTAGACATTCGCAAAAGAGAAAGCAACAATGGAAGTATCAGTTATATAGTTCAATATCAAACGAGGTATTAGCAGGGGAAGTAGTTGTTTTCGGAATATTCATTTTCTTTTACGTATGTATCTCTCCTCGAAACAGTTTTTATGATTTTGGTTTCTGTCAAATATCAAACAGTGCGGAGTTCTGACAATACATCTCATTAGTATATATATATTAGAATGATATATAATTATGATTTCTGTGGTTTGAACAAATTATCAACAACTTCTTCTAATAATTCAAGAAAAATTATTTGCAACAAATATTTATTTTCAATAAACAATTCCTTAATTTTTTGATTGAACATTAGATTTTTCAGAAAAATCATCCGGTATTATCTGATTTTTGAAATACGCCATTCGAATAATCGAAGAATTATCCAGCATGTGGCAATACTGGAATGAAGTCTGTTGAAATACCTGTAATTTTCATACACGGTACCAGCTTCATGAGCCTATGATAGAGGGCTCAATAACAAGGTCACCCAAAACCCAACTCATGAAAAAATTGATTAGTAAACATTTTTTATTGTTAGACGCTACTATTCACTTTCGTCACTAGAGACGAAAGTAAACACTATGAAATTGAGGCATGAAAACGTGCAGACCACGCCCACAAAACCCGGAAAATACCTTCAACACAATTGCCATGTTGATAAATCAAGGAGGAAGGAAAAACAATTGGAAATATTCTTGAATTATTTGAAGGGAGTTGATTGTAGCTATCTTGGTGGTTTTTCTCTAGTAAATTACTGAAATTTTTGGTTCAACTTGTAGTTACATATTTCAAGATGAATAAATTCTAGGGCCATTCTGTTTCCATAAAGTCGAATTATTTATTGCATGTATTTTGGAATAACATTACTATTGGAAACGCCTATGGCTCGTTAAAAATTCAAAAGCACTCGAAGCAATCGTACATTCCAGGGCAATAATTTGAATAACCGATTTACCTGGGGGATGAGAATTTGAAATTTCGTGGCAGTATGTAATTTTGTTTTTCCGTTGTGTTTGTCGAAATTGGATGGATATTACATTCATTTCAATTTGTAACTTCAAACGAATTCTTTTAGTAGGGTTGAGTACCAGGTTTGATGAATAAGTCCCTTTGTTCTTCGGTAATTATATATTCGTGTTGTGGACCGAATATACTGAAAGTTGTTCTGTACTTTATATTTCACGAATGTCTTTCGTGCGATTGTAAACATATAAATTCGTCCAGGAGCTTTTAAATTTATTAGAATTGAAGCTTTTTTCAATATAGAATGGATATGAAACCGATTCCCTTTTGATGAATATGGGCCGGGACCGATGATTTGCATCAACTGGCGTTTGATATATCAAATGAAATATCGAGTAACATATAACACATGAAATTTTCACGATTTGAATAATGAATGAAGGAAATAAATTTGGAATGAGGAATTAGGTGCAAATAACGTACTTTGGACTTACCAATTTTATTTGTAACTAGAACATTATGGAAGCCAAAAAATGATTGTATGATAATAATGATAATAATAACGGTCTTTATTCCCAAAAAAAATTACATATTTCTCATAATTTTAACCTAGAAATAAAATATTGGAAATATTTGATGACTTGTTGTCTTCACGATCAGTGTTTGTAGTCCGTACCTAATTTTATTTAAATTCAATTGTGGATGTATGCACATATACATTGTTAGTAAATAGTATATTTCACATTTTACCTGTCATTGTGCTGATTTTAACAGTGATGTCTTAAATGCTACTTTGAAACGATCTTGGCTCAATTTTTCCAATTCAAAAGGGATGTTATTATACACTTTTGCAATCTGGTAGCTGTATGAGCGCATGAACATTTGGGTTTTGAATAAAGGGGGAGTTAATGTTCCCTTGAACCTAATGTTCAAGTTGTGGATATCCGTGCGGTATTTAATTTTATGATAAAGATATGGAAGTGCTTTATCAGTAATAATTTCATGATACATACATGCACTACGGAGATGTCTCCTGTTTTCCATACTCAACCATCTTGTTTCTTTCAATTTATGTGAAATCTTTTGGTGCCTCCTTATTACATATACAGGGTGATTCAAAAGTACTTTGACAAACTTCAGGAGGTGATTTCTCACAATATTCTAATATGAATTGTCCAAATAAATAAATGTCCGGAAACGCTTCGTTTCCAAGATACAGGATGTTGAAGTTTTATTTTTATTTTCGTTTTTTTCAAATAACTTTTGAAATACTGAACTTAATTAAACGAAACTTGGTAATAGGAGGTTTTTGAGGTGT
>NW_019291380.1:0-11411 GCF_000500325.1 Leptinotarsa decemlineata | reverse complement strand
AACAAGGCTTTTTCCTTCATTCACTATTTCGAGTTTTTCACCATTAATCATGATGTTCATATCGTGTACAATACTACGATCATTTCTTGGTGTAAAAACAATGATACTTGATTCACTCGGATTTATGAATGAACAATGGTCAGTAGCGGCTTTTACGAATGATTTCAGATCAGTATTTATTTTCATACAAGCATCAATTATATTAGACGATGGAAAATCATAATAAAACTGGGTATAGTCCGCATACAAATGTGTAGAACAAAATTCAAGACATTTCAGAATACTCGCATTCTGTAAACAGTAAAGGGCCCAGTATGGATCCCTGGGGAACTCTAGATTTCAAAGTGAGGTATTGAGAGCCGTTGCTATTGATGTTGACTTTCTGTTGCCTTTCATTGAGATATTCACGCAATAGTGATATCGCTCCATCTGAAAGCCCTGAGTGATGGAGAATAACTGGGATTAAGTCGTAGTTTATGGTACCAAAAGCCTTACTAAAGTCGAGCAATACCAGTGCCGTACATGAACCTCGATCTTTAGCCCTAAATACATCATCTACGACATGTAGAAGAGCAGTTGTGCAGCTGTATCCCTTCCTGAATCCAGATTGAGTTACTGGTAACAGTGGGTATTTACTCAAATGATTCTGTAACTGTGTATACATTGCTCGTACAGTATCTTTGATAAAGCTGGAAGAATACTTAATCCTCTCAGATCCTTATATTTCACTGGAATAGGTTTTTTTGGTACAACTCTCACAACTGCTCTTTTCCATGGCTCTGGTATGATATTTTCTGACAGACAGCAATTAACAACATGTGTAATGTATGGAATAATGTGAGGACAGCAGAGTTTTATCATCGTCATATCGAGATTGTCGCACCCAGCAGCATTGGTTTTGATACTACAAATAGTTTCATAGACAAAAAGGTCATTAACTTTCTCAAATGTAAATTTTGAGTTGGTCATATATATGTTCAAAATTTTTTTGAGTTTTTCTGAAACTTAAAAATGCTGCATAACGTGGTGAAGTTTGCTCTAACTAGGAGTTCCATGAACTGACTGTACATTCAAAAAATGTCCACGTTATTCTTTCGAAAGATCTATTAATGAAGATTGAATTCGCTTTATCAGTTCCGAATGTTATTTTTGTGGTACAACAGGCAGCGGATTTTTCTTTTCGTACATTTGCCATATTTAACATTCATAAAATACACATAAGAATCTCAACCAAACTTCTCTGATTGAGTTCTGTAATAATATTTTTTCAACAGAGAAAAATATTATGTGAATTGAAAGAGGCATATTTTTAGGAGACATACATTTTTGGGAAAAAAAAAATTAAGCCTTCTACTTCTCTATCTAATTAATTACTGGTCTGACCCCTCTACACCTGCCCGTTAAGGAGGTTGCGTTAATGTTACGATTCCGCACGACTGATGTAAACTTCTAAGTAGGAATGGGTCAATTGAGAATAAGCGCTTACTGCGCAAGTTCTGCTGAAAGCAGCCAGTGATGCAATAGAACCCAGGTTTGTATTCAATGAACCCTACAAAATACAAATATAACAGGACCGAGTCAGATGCCACAAATGCAATACGCATACATACAGACGGCTCAAAAACCAAAGAAGGCTCAGGATGTGGAATTTATTCTAGATAACTGGAAGGATTAAGTGAGGATTGGTTAAAAATACCAGCGTGGTTCAAACAGAACTGGCTGCTATCTCAATCGCCACAAAAGAAATAACCAGGAAAGGAATTTCTGGTAAAAACATAACAATCTGCACTGATAGTACAGAAGCCCTATTAGCCTTTAACAGACACCGTGCTACCTCAGGGCTAGTACTAGACTGCTACCAAGATTTAGCCAAAGCCTCGGTAGATAATAACATTATCCTGAGGTGAGTTAAAGGGCACGACAGGAGTAAAGGTAATCGCATTACCAACACTTTAGCCAAGGAACCGGCTGGACTAAGAAGTTTAGGACCCAGTGACACCTTATAACGTGTTCAAATTTCAAATTCGGCTATCCTCCACCAGATGGCCTACCTTTCATTAACAAAACTTCTTTTGTGGTAGAACTCTGTTGTTTAATATGTTATTTTCTTAGAAATTGTACAGTTAGGTGTTAGCAAATTTGTGAGTAAATTTAAATCCAGAGTGGATTATTCATAACTTTAAATTTTCCTACTTCAATTGGGCACAATGTCTAGTGATCATATTTTGTTTGTTCCTATAAGGACCTGAATTTAACCTCAGAACGAGGTTGTATGGAGGAGGAGATTTCTGACGATCCTTCACCTCATGTAATTTGAGTTAAGCTTAAATGTACGAGAAGATTTCATTTTGATTTTCCTTTATTTTGCTGATGACAATTTCGGCTTTGGTCCTGTCCGCCAATTTTTCGTATTGGACTGAAACTATTTCCATGAAAATTTGATAAATTTTCTCAACGAGATGTTCCAATGATGGATTATTTCCCTGCTCAAATCGTCTCTCCGAATTGTACCTGGTTATTATATTATTATAATATCCGGTTCGGAGACATTTATCTTCTTGGAAAAAACCTATGCCTGGGTTTTTGTGGCATTGAATTGAACCTGGTTCTTTCACTCCAATTCCAAATCACTTCTAGATATGCAACCTACTGCTGCCGGTGAAGATGTGCCTCCGTAGCTGATGTCCTAGAATCCAAATGGAATGACGAGACAAATATGCTGTCATCAGCAAAGTAATATATTGGATTCTTGTTTTTTTTTTCAATAAGTCGTTGATATACAATAAAAAGAGGGTTGGAGACAATATGGATCCCTGGGGAACACCGGCGTTGATGGTGAAAGTATTCGTTTTTTCCATACGTAGAAAAATGAATTAAAAATATTTTTCTACGTCCATAGTACTTTCAGGAAGCTGAAGTATTGAATATACATTTATCCTCTGAAACATCTTTGAAAATTTCATCACTTTCTTAGTTTGGAACACAATGTATACAGTCCCTGATGTGATTCCTTATGTAACATTATTTTCTTTCAATCTCGATAAAGATATCAAATGAACTTCGTCATCTCATTCACAGAAGAGCTGGACGAACACCAATTGACATTGTTTAAAAATGTTTTAATTTGAAAAGGAATCGGTTTTTTGAAAAATTTTCACAAAATGGTTCATAAAATGAACATCTAAAAAATAATTTGTAATTTTGGCTGATAATTCTTCATCATTTCCTAAACGGCAATTTTTGATATCGTGAATGTTGTTCACCAGAGTCTTCCACCAGAGAAATGGGTGTTTTGTTCGAGTAACCGAGAGGACTATTCGCAATGTGGTGGAAAAATTTGAGTCAACTGGTTCAGTATACGATTGACCTGAAACATCGCCGCTGTCTGCGAGAGTGTACAGAAGAATCCAAGGCAGTCGATTTCGCGTCGCTCACAAGAACTCGGCCTTTCGCAGACCACCTCTTTGCGAATTTTCTGTTGTGACTTAGTCCTGCACCTCAAGGTGGGGTACTATCTCCCCTTCTGTGGTTGCTCCTGGTGGATAGTCTGCTTGATGACGGAGGTGAAATATCTTGGCATGGTCCTTGATAAAAGACTCACCTGGAACGCTCACTTGGAAAAACTTTTACACAAAGCCAGACTGTCTCTATAGACATGTCGAAGGATTTGTGGTAAAACTTGGGGTTTAGGTCCCAAACAAATCCATTGGATTTATGTGATGATTGCCAGATCAATGATCACGTATGGTGCAATTGCTTGGTGGCCGAAGGCTTTACGGAAAACGGCCCAAGCGAAGCTCTCTGGCTCACAAAGACAGGCTTGTCTGGCTATCAGTGGTGCCATCAATACCACACCATCAGCGGCCATGGAGATCCGTCTAGATCTACCTCCTCTCCACATTTTTCTGGAAAGACAGGCTAGATGGACTGCATACAGACTTGTGTACATTGCCAATTGCACAAATGAATTCAATGCAGAGTCCAACAGACTGTTGGTTGATATTGGAAGTCACAGCATTCTGGAAATGACCTCTGACTTTATGTCTTCAACTGTCAACTACGAACTGCCTTATAAAGTACTATTCTAGAGTAGAGAGGACTGGATCCTGCGGGAGAAGGAAATATTAAGAGCAGATAGTTGTTGCTTCACAGATGGATCAAAAACACCTTTCGGTTCTGGTGCAGGTGTTTTCAGTCGCAGACCCAGGACGGAGTTATCTACCTGCCTAGGAACTCATGCGACTGTATTCCTGTATCCGCTGTATCGAGCGGATACGCTATTGAATTGTGTGCGGAGAAATTGGATAAATTCAACCTCACTCACAAGTCAATAAAAATATTTTCGGACAGTCAGGCGGCATAGGAAGCTCTTGGCTCCCACCGAGCAACGTCTAAATTGGTAGCAAACTGCCAAAAAACACTCTCCTTGATAGGAAGACTAGACAGATTGTCTCTGGTGTGGATTCCTGGCCATACTGGCCTGGAAGGCAATGAGGCTGCTGACTCTCTTGCAAAGGAGGGTGCTGCAAGCGGCTTGGACCAGAACTTGTCATTGGCATCGTTTTGGACTTTGCCAAACAAACACTTAACACCTGGATGGCAAGAAGAGTTATGGACTTCTGGCAGAATCTCCAGGATTGGCTCACTCCAAAGCGTTTATTCACCCTTAGAAGCTTGATTCCAAACAGTTGTTGGACTATAGTAGGAATGAACTACGATGTCTAACAGGCCTTCTTACAGGTCACTGTCATTTGAATCATCACATGCAGATACTTGGACTGTCGGAAGACAGTGTGTGTCGCCTCTGTCTGGAAAATGATGAATTTGCAGAGCATATACTTTGTGCCTGCCCCGCTGGGGACCGAATCAGTTTCTTTGAGTTCGGCAGATCCGTACTTTCACCATCTGACCTGAAAGACCACTCACCATATAAACTAATCGGCTTCGTTAAGGAGCTGGGTTTATTTGGCCGAGTGCGAATAGGTGTGAGCCACAATAAACCCTTATGGGTTGCGGTGGAGGGTCGAATACACCCACTCACTTTAGACGTACCTAGTCCTGCACCCATACAAAATTCAAACCTTCGGTTTCTGGGCAAATGCTCGCTCAATGGGTTCTGAAGCAGTTGGCAAATGACGTTAATTTTCATCGAAAGATCATCTTCAGCGACGAAGCCCATTTCTGGGTGAATGGGTACGTGAACAAACAAAATTATCGAATTTGGGACGCAACTAATCTACATGAGATCCAAGAGCATTCAATGTATCCCGAAAAATTCACTGTTTGGTGTGGATTTTGGGCTGGCNACAGACAACGTGATACCTCAGGGCTAGTACTAGACTGCTACCAAGATTTAGCCAAAGCCTCGGTAGATAATAACATTATCCTGAGGTGAGTTAAAGGGCACGACAGGAGTAAAGGTAATCGCATTGCCGACACTTTAGCCAAGGAAGCGGCTGGATTAAGAAGTTTAGGACTCAGTGACACTTTATAACATGTTCAAATTTCAAATTCGGCTATCCTCCACCAGATGGCCTACCCTTCATTAACAAAACTCCTTTTGTGGTAGAACTCTGTTGTTTAATATGTTATTTTCTTAGAAATTGTATAGTTAGGTGTTGTCAATTGCTTTAAGATTTTTTGGAATGAATCGAAGTGCTCGAGGTAGCCATGTTAGCTTGTTCTGGATGTGTAAGAAACGACCCTAGTCGAGATTAGTGTACTCCGATAGAAAAAGCAAAATATTTAAATCCCGAGTGAATTATTCATAACTTTAAATGTTCCTGCGTTAATTGGGCACTATGTCTAGTGACCATATTTGGGACCTGACTTTAACCTCAGTACGATGTTTTATGGAGGAGGAGATTTCTGGAGAACCTTCACCTCATGTAATTTGAGTTAAGCTTGAATGTACGAGAAGATGTCCTTTTAATTTTCATTTATTTTGCTGATGACAGTTTCAGCTTTGGTCCTGTCCTCCAATTTGTCGTATTGGACTGAAATCATTTCCATGAAAATTTGATAGATATCTCATGAATATGTTCCAATGATGAATAATTTTCCTGCTCTAATCGTCTCTCCGGATTGTACCTGGTTATGAGAATATATGATTTTTGTCTCTCCATTTCTTTTTCGGTAAAGACGAAAGGAGGATTGTTGAACTTTGCAGCCCATTTCAATCACTCAAGATGAACTACTTTTCCCAGACAATCGTCTCTCCGGATTTCACCTGGTCATGAAGAATGAGAGGGTGGTTCATGTGTAGAGCTTGTCAAAAACTATTCAGTCTTTCCCTATATTATTTGGTTACGACGTGGATGGTATAACTTCTGGCTTCAACCAACTACGTAGGACATTAGACTACTGCCTAATCTATTCAGGATAGTGTACATCGTACTGAACGATCGCTCTCAATCTTTTAAACATTTGGAATAAAGTAATCACATAATAAATTATTCTTTTATATTGGTTGAACTGATTTGAAATCAGTATTTGTTTGACTTCAGATTCCTCTTGATGTGATTATTGAATATTGACGTGTGAATTTCAAAATTGATGAAATATTACACGAAGTCTACACCAACTTTTTTTGCATCTTTTTCTCCCTTTTCGGATAAGATCTGAGTTATCTTAAAAAAATTATCGGGTGGCGTCCAAATTTAACTTTAAACACAGTCAATTAATGAACCTCGACCACATGCTCTACCCATTTCAATAGCTAACGGCACACACTTTTCCTAAAAAAGAAAGGTAACAGTTCAACTTACGTCTGATGACTTCGACAATTTCGGAGTCAGTCAACCGTCACACACATGCTCAATTCCTAAAGATATAGAATGGAATCAAAGAATGCAGTCTTGCCAGGATCACTTTGGGCGACCCTGAGAAGCTGGCGCTGAAGAAATATCTGGCGATGAACAGGAAAAACCTGCGCCTAACACCTCCATATTATGGGGCAAGTAGACACAATTCTATGCAGGATGTGTGAACAGGAAGATGAAACTGTTAGGCAGATGAATAAGCAATCACCTTCATGATCATTCATTTTGCAGAGAAAATATTTGGACGGATTACAGAGATGGGAGCATCGCTGGGAGGAGTTTATAGAGTGAAAAGGAGACTTTGCTGAAAAATAAAAAACATTTTGTGAAAAAATGTCTTGTAATTTGTTAGGTCGGAAACCTTTCAGGTGCCCCTCGTATGTGGTTCAATTTATGACCTTTCTAAACCCTGTATATGTAATGAAAATAGCTTTGAATTTTTTCCCTATACGCCGCCTTCAATTCAAGAAATTACAGTCGCGTGAGGAACTGTAATTTCTATTAATTTTCATATCTTAGGTCTATTTGAGTAAACGTATACCACCAGTATGTGTTGTTATAGTGGGAAAAAATCATAAACTGTTTTTTAAGCGTCTAATAAAATTAAATATATCCACCAGGCCGCAATAACCTCCTGAATAAATTATGAATATTGTCGAAATAAATTCTTGGGAATGGTATTTCATAGAGTTTGTCCCTATATAGTAGTTGTAACAATTTCAGCCAAATTCTCAGATTCGGTGAATGAAAAAATAATGTTTTGAGAAAAATAATAGAATCGATTTGGCTTCAATTTGACAAACGAATCACTAAAAAATCATCATTATCTTATCATTTCCAAAATTATTCGCTCCGGGCAAAAATAATTTTAGTATAATTTCAAAAACGTTAGTAAGAAAATCAACACAAATACTGTTACTAATCACCAGAGCTGCAACAGTCTTACAAACCATGTTGATGTCATCAGGGGATAAATTATTATGTACCGTACAATATAGTTCATCACCTGATTACGCCAATTTTATAAAATATACCGATTTATATAATTTGATTTATCTCTTGACGATCTTGATTTAGTTGGCGAAACGTAATAAATTAAAATTGTGAAAAGCATATATGTTTTGAGAGAGCACCATTGGCATTCAAATAACTACAATATCTCCCATCAAGAATAAGTAAGACACAATTGGTTTCTGCAATACATATGCGGTCAGAGGAATCAAATTTAAAAGAAAAATCTAGGCAAGACAATATTTTTATATCAGAAAAAGATTCAAAGTAGATATTCTTCTGGAGAGAGATGACACTGACACTATGACCGACCTGTTATTCAATTTTAACTTCGATTAGATAAAATAGATTCAATAGAAAATTTGATATTATAATTGTGACTGAGACAACAGAAATGTCTCTGTCCGCCCCAGGTGGCGGACAGGGGAACGGCCAGGGGACTGGGAGCCCTGCCTGGAAAGCCAATGTGGCTTGACGGACGGGGTCGCCATACTTCTTGTCAGTGGCAGAAATAAGTAGGGTGAGGGGAACCAGAAATAAGTAGGGTGAGGGGAACCAAAACTCCCCAAAAGCCTTTGCGAAACATGCCACCGTGGACCAGCCTACCCAAGCTAGGGTGTAAGGAATCATGCGGACAGCTGAGTGGCCGCAGGGTGATATGCGGTTATCAACGATCTCCTTGGGGAAACGGGCGAAACCTCATTGTAATCGGCCTTTCTCTGGTAATGAGGGGCTCTGCCAGAGTGACCAACTCTACTCCTGCTACTCGTGGGAACAGACATTAATGAAACAAAAACAGACACAGAAAAAACAATTCCAATCCCGAGGCTGGACAGAAATGCTCACCTCAATCTATGGCGGTAGCTGGGGATGAACAGAAATGTCCACCCCAAACTACCACTTGGAATGTCAGATCACCTCGTGATATAATACAAAGGCCAAGGCGTAAGCGCATTTGCGGCGCCGAGTCCAAAAGAAGAAAGAGAGCGATAGATGCAGGAATGGCAGCAACCTCCTCCTACCCTACTCCACCTCCAACAGCAAGGGCACTTCCTGCGGCGGACGCCAAGAGCTCCTCCTTGAATAAAGGCAAGGAACTACGATACGTGTTTCAATCACAAAGTGACCATCTTCAAGAGGAAGATTAAATTGTTTGATTAAACAGTTTTATCTTCCTCGAGGTGTTGAAAATAACGTTCCGGTGTTCCGGGGTAAAACTCCAGTAATGATCATTACTACAACAAAGTTTCCAAATAGTGCATCACAAAAACAATTCTCATCTAATGATTCAAAATATAGACATATCTACAAGGTCACCACAGATGTGAAAAACTAGAGAAAGGATTTGATTCAATGTTGTTTTTTTCACCAAACAATGTTTTTTTATTGGTTTTAGCTATTTTTGTCCATAACGGGTAGCTCTCTGACTCTGATCTGTTTCATAACTTGGGGTCACTATTATGGTCATTTTTGTCTAAATATCCCAATTGAATAGAAACAGGTGACTCAAATGATATAACTGAGAATTTGGATTCAACGAACTTCTTGAGAAAGGATCTATTCGGATTTGTTCAGTCCTCTCATGAGTATTTCTATAAAAACTAAAGGCCTAGTAAAATCTTTTTCGGAATTGAGGCAAACTCCAACATTTTTTCAATTATATCAATTACATTGATGAATTAGTTTTTCTTCAACATCAAATTTTTGGTCGCCCTTTATATCCTATAACGAACTACCTGCCTAACCTGGAGTAAACACATTATCAAAGTGTGAGCACTTCCCCGAATATAATGTATAGTATCAGCCATCAGATAGTGCTCTGCATCCTTTTGGCACTTGGCTACCTCTGGATGAACACACCACATGTTATTGATGAATGGAGATAATGAACAAGCTCATCAGCATCCAACTCCGTGAGTTTTAGCTAGGATAACAAATTATGTGGCCGGCTATTTGCAAATACGGAGATTCGCAAACATTCATAATGTAGATCATTCTGTGCTATATCAGTTTTCAGGGTAATTATTGATACAAGAGATTATGATGGTGTTGAATAATTTGTGTTTGCATGCTACCAGTGTAGGTGTTTTCGAAGTAGAACTGATAGGATTTGATCTGAAATGTCATCAATATAAACATCAATATAAAGACAGATTTGCACAAAACATTCCTATATGGAACGGACTGAAAATCAATCCAAATAAAACTTTGGCCTTATGCATAGGGTCTCAAAGATAGCTCTTTGTCTTTCCATGAACATGGGACAAATATTTTCAAAGTATCATTCTTGAAACTCAAATCGTTATACAAATTCAAATATCAGTTATCAGAATAAATTAAACTCAGGTTAGTTAAAACTCTTATTCACCCCCATATCGATTATTCTGTTCGGTGTATTACAATTTTTTGCCATAATATAACAAGCAGAAGTTACAACGTATACAAAATGTTTGCATGAGGTTCGTATGCTGTATACCATATGGTGAACATGTCGCACCATTTGGACCAGAGTCCAACATTTGACAAAACATTTTTGTTTGAGATGTTTCAAACTAAAACACCTAGTTATTTATATAGTTTATTAAGCAGGCATTCTAACATACATATGGTCAATTTAGGAATTAACTCATTCAACATACCTAGGCACCGTACTTCCACATTTCAAGGATGTTTTTTTTATATAGCCCCTTCTCATCTGAATAAAATTTCACCCCTTTAAAGTCATTATATTCATCAATTTGAGAAAAAAATAAAATCACATATGCTTACTGCTCAGTGCTGATTTAAAAAAAATAAAATTCAATGTATGGTAGTGCAATTAATTTGTTAAATTGACCAAAATAATGTTAAGAGTTACTAGCAACTATATGATCTTTTTTTTTCTTCTCTATCATTGTTATGATAGTAAATAAGTATTTTTATAATTATTTTCTCACACTGACTGCATAATTTTTAGAAGGGTGGAAGATAGCCTTTGGCTAATCCTTTTCCTTTTATGTATAAATGTATTTTTTATGCATGATAAACGATATTATCATTATTATTATTATCAACTAACAGTGTACTACTTTTATGATATAGAATTGCAACAACTCATGCAAGAAGTAATATCTTCCTTCGTGGTAACTTCAGCTATTGCCTTTAAACAATACGTTTGTCCTTTTTGTTACAACACAAAAATCTAGCTTGAAATATGTACGCCGACAGTTGAAGAAATAAAGTGTATATTTTTTTATATCGGTTCGGCGATTTTCTGTTATCGAAAGAATTGAATCAAAGAATTTGCATGGAATTTTGTGAAAAAAATGGAATTTAGCGATGATTGTTAGGTTAGGTTAGGTTCAAAGTGAGTGGGTCTGTTCGACCCTCCAGCGCAACCCGCAAGAGTTTATTGTGGCTCACACCTATTCACACTCGACCAAATAAACCCAGCTTCTTAACGAAGTGGTTTAGTTTACATGGTGAGTAGCCTTTCTGGTCAGATGGTAAGAGTACGGCTCTGCCGAACTCTAAAAACCTGATTAGGTCCCTAGCGGGGCAGGCACAAAGTATGTGCTCTGTTGTTTCATCGTTAATGAG